>JAYWVB010000053.1:0-223776 GCA_039881045.1 Chaetomium olivaceum | reverse complement strand
ATCACCCCCCTAAACGCGGGTCAAAGCTGCTCGCAGCTGACACCCCAACGTAGCCCACCACCGCATCTCCAACCCGTCCCTTCTCAACCAGCCCAACCCGTCATCACCAATTCCCACACTCCATCCATTTATTTGCTCTTACTTCCTCAACACGGCATCGTACACAGCCGTCAGGCCGGAGACGGCCGTCCCGACCAGCACGCCCTCCAGCCCGAGTACAGCGCCGAGTTGATGCGGCCGACGGCGTCGGGGTTGATGATGCCGAACGTGACGCCCTGCGCATACACCACGTAGGTGACAATCGCCTTGACGATGCTGAACATGACCGGGTCGACGGCATACGCGACCTGCTGGTTACCACCCGACGACGAGCGCCTCCCACCACGACCGCTACCCGACTGGTGATGGGCGGCGGCGCCGCTGAGGTTGAAGAAGTAGCCGCCGAGGCTGGGGAGGATGACGGAGGTAACGGCCCAGGTGAGGGCGGGGACCCAGAAACCCGCGGTGACGAGGGCGAACATGTCGGGCAGGTGGACGGGGTAGTCCGGGGTGCCGAGGAAGGAGACGGCGGGGACGGTGAAGGCGTAGCGGTCCGGGAGGACCTCCTGGCGCAGGCGGTAGAGCTCGAACAGGGCGATGGCCGACACCACCGAGTGCACCGTCGACAGCCACTCGCGCGTCGTCTCGATGGCCTCGGTCGTGCCGGATTCTTGGTAGAGGGATGCCACGCGCGCGCGCACGGCGACGGTGCTGCGGTCGACGGCTTGCGCCACGTCGGCGGGTGTCGCGGGGAGCTGCAGGCGCGCGGCCATGGCGAGGGCGCGGGATGGGGTGCGCACCACGGCGGTGGAGGCGTCTTGCACGGCCTGCGCGGCTTGGGTGGTGAGGGTGTTGGTCTCTTCTTCGTCGTCAACCTCTTCCTTTTCCTCCCCCTCTTCCTCCTCTTCCTCTTCTTCTTCGTCTCTGTGGAGAGGACGGGCCGGTTAGTAAGGGGGGTGGGATTGGGAGGTTTGTTTTGTTTACCCGGAAGAAAGGGGGGGTGACGGGGTATCATCCGGGAGACGCGACAGCGGGTGTAGAAAGGGGCAGACTCACTCGGCAGCGACGATCTCCTCGACTGGCTTGGGTGCCCTCCTACGGGACACCTTCAGGTCAGGGGCCGCGAGGGTCTCCTTCTTGATGGGCGAGCCACCGGCACGGGCGCGGCTCTTGAAGTAGTCCTGGAACCGGGGGTCCAACTGGTACCTCGAGGCGTTATCGGAAAGGTACTCGTCGATGGCAAGCTCCAGTTCGGTCTTTCGCAATCCTCAGATCTGTGCACAGGAGTCGCGCGTTAGATGGTGCCATGATAATGGTTTTGTGTGTGTTGCGACGCGTTTGGGGTTATGAGTTATGAGACAGGTAGGTTTGCAGTGGTGGTGCAACGCGGTGCAAGTTGCGCCGGGATACATGATCGCAGCACAAACAGACAATACGCGTGCAAATGAAAGCCACCACAAAAGACTACCACGAGAAATCATTTTTGGGGATATTCTCGAGTATCTATCCAAGAAGTGGCCGGTGCAGGTGCAAGTAAAAAAATAAAATAAAAAATAAACCACGGTAACAACGTACTCTAGCCGAGGGCTTGTGTCATGTCGACGAGGTCTGACTTGCGCTGTCGCGCCAACCAACCGTTTCCGCTCATGATGAGAGATGACGGAGAATGCAAATCAAGACGTGTGTGATATCAACGTGGTCGCGCAAATGAGGCGACTGCAGACGCGATGGCGATGGTGGTGCGGTCGGTCAAGTATCGTGAAAATTAGCTGGGATGTTGTTTGGAGCACGAAGCGAGAGCTATGATGCTGAATTGCTGGGGGGTGAGGTGGAGGGGGAGGGGGCCTTCGAGAAGGTGACCTGTGCGTTGTTTATGTTTTGTCCCAACGTGTTTGGGGTAGGCGGCCCGGTAGGTGATGGGTGCGTTGGAGCAGGGGGGAGCTTCTGGTCGAAGCTGGCACGGCTGGACAGGTGATTGCCCAAACCATCACAAAAAATGGGGGGCTGGGGCTGGAGGGCCAATCAAGGGCTGTTATGAGGGACAGAGACAGTCCACACTGACGTGCACTGGAGGGTGCTTGGAGGTACTGAAGTGAGCTCATCCATGACAACACAGCGGGTCAACACAGCTCACATCCATCGTGTCATGCAAATAACTAATAAGGTAGTTAGTTACATAGGTAGAATCAAATTAAGTTCATGAGAGTTGAATCCAAACACAAGCTAATTTTCGTCAATCCCATCTTTTGTACAGTACAGCCCATCTACCCCGAATTAACTAACTATCCATAAACAAACAGTAAAGCAATAAAAACTCCATCATGCAAATCAGTCATCATAACGCCGGGTCATTCACAAACCGTTCCCTCCCCCCTCTCCACAAACCTCACCGGCACCCTTCTCCCCCCATGCAACTTGAGCGTCAAGACCGAAATCGCCTGCCTCACCGTATCCCTACTCTTGTCCTGCGCCTTTCCATACACCGCCTCCTCTGCTCCTGCCCCATCGCCTCCACCTCCGCATCCGTCGCCCACTCATCCACCGCCAGCTCAATACTGTACTTCTGAAAAATCACCGCCAACACCGCCCCCATCTCCACCATGGCAATCCGCCTCCCCAAGCACGACCGCGGGCCATCACTAAAAGGCAGATAGCTGCCCCGCACGGGGCGGTACAGCGACGCCGAGACATCGCTGCCCTGGAAGCCGCCGTAGTCGCCCTTATCCTCGATCGCACTGGCGCTGGCGCTGGCGCTGCTGCTCCCACCGGTCTTCTCAGCGCCTTCGCCGTCCTTGGCGGAGCGGTACCAGCGCTCCGGCAGGAAGTCGTCCATGTCGTGGGGCGCGGCGGTGCGGTCGCTGCGGCGCGTCGGCCACCAGCGCGGGTTGCGGTGGGCGCACACGGCCAGGAGCGAGATGGCCAAGCCCGGCGGCAGGACGTGGGTGCGGCCGTCGACGGTGACGGTCTGGTCGGCGTCCGGCGTGACGACCTTGGGGATGCCCGTGACGGGCGGCATGAGGCGCAGCGTCTCGTTGATGGTGGCGCCCGCGTGCGAGGCCAGCAGCGCGTTGATGTTCTTCTCGTAGTCCCAGGTGGACGGGTCGGTGGTGCCGAAGAGGGTGTCGATTTCGGATTGCAGGCGCCGTTGGGTGGACGGGTTCGTGGCGAGCTCGACCAGGGAGAAGTGCAGCGTGTTGGCGGTCGTTTCGTGGCCGGCGACGATCATGATGAAGGCGTTGCCGATGATGTCGCTGTCGGAGAGGGAGAAGGCGGGGGAGGTGGCTTGTTTGCTGGCTTTGGGGCTGTATTGGGATTGCACCAGTTGGCCCATGATGTCCATGCCTTCGCGGGGCCCCGCCGCGCCGGGTTTCTTCGACTTTGTCGTGGAGGAACTCGTCCATGTACTTGAGGTAGTTGCGCTTGCCTTTGTAAGCTTCCTTGGCGAACTTGAAGGGGAGGATGCCTGGAGGGGTGTTAGTGGTGCTAAAACTGCGGCAGGTCAAGCGGTGGGAGAGAGGGATACTCACCTAGGATCCGTTCGTTCCAGATCATAATGGCAACGATCCTCTCCAGCGTGAGGGCCACCGAGTCGGCAAAGGTAAGTGTGTGTCCCGGGGGTGGATCCAAGCTGCCGTACTTGGCCAGCGTGGGGTCGATATCCTTGGGCAGCGTCTGGCCGGGCCAGAGCAGGCGCAGGCCGAATCCCACGTAGCCGATGATGTTGAGCGCCCACGTCATGGTGTCCTGCTCGAGCGAGTCGATGGTCTTGGACCGGCCCGTCTTCGCGCCGTCCGGGCCGAGCCACATGTCGAGCATCCCCCTCGTTTGGTTGATGGCTTCGGCAAAGGTGTGCGCCGCGTTCTTCTCGTTGAAGCTGGCGCTGGTTACCTTGCGGTGCAGGCGCCACAGGGGGCCCTCCGTGGTGAGGACACTCTTGCCGAACATATCGAGGACGCCGTACTTGGCGATGTCCTTGGGGAAGGCCCCGGCGTTGTGTGATCTGGTGGATCATCTCGGCGTTTTGGGTATACATCAAGAGGTTGCCGGGCGATACGACGAGGAAGGTTTCGGACCCCAACCGGTCAAAATGTGTCTGGTTGGTGTCGAAGGCCCAGTTGGGGTACATGACACTGAGAAGGACTGTCAGCAATGGTCTCCAGCCAGCGATGCAGGGGTATGTTATGTTTACAATAACCAATTCTCCCATAGCGACTTTGGGAGCAGTTTGATAATGGGCGTCCATATGACGAAGGTGAGTTGCCAGGCTAGATTTATGGGGCAGACAGCTGGACATGTTTTGTTAGACAGGAGCTCGCATCTGCATGGCACATGTGCCCGCAGCCGAGGGATATGCCTGCCACTTACGAACAACGAGATAGACAAAGCCCGTTTTCCGCGCTTTTGCGATGTTCTTTTGCAGTCCTGAGACATATCGGTAGACGGCGAAGGCCAAGACGACGCCGGCGGCCGCGAGCACGGGGAAGGCCATGGCCGGGGGCCTCTCTCTAGATTGCCTAGATTGCTGGTTTCCCTCCCACGATGGTCTTTAGGAAAGGGTCAAAGTCGAGGGGCAATTCAACGGGAATAAGAGTGGAATGTCGGTTTCAAGTGGCCCGGTTTCGGTTGATTCGCGTCACATATGTTGCGCTGTTGCCAGCAACACGGAAAAGCAGAGAGCGGAATGGCAAAGCAGGGCAGACACACGGCTAATGCTAGATGAAGATAACCGGAAGAAGAGAAACAGGAAACGAGAAGTAGTCTTGACGGTGTCTCTTCTTCCATGCTTTGTGGGGCAAGAACTGGAACCTCTCTCCTCTTGTAGTAGTCTCCTCTTCCACCGTCACATCGACAGCCACGTGCGTTAACCGGAAGTTACCCCCAGTCCAATCTGGTAGTGGAAATGGGGATGGGGTCAATGACTGACTGCTTCCTCCACAACCCCAAGACAGACGGTGAAACGCCCGGAAGAGATATCGTGTGAAAGTTCCGCGCCATGATCGGTGCCCACAACCTGTCTGAAACCGTAAAGCTGGGCCGCTGGAACTTGCTCTGTGCTGCCCACGATTGGCTGCGACTGACCACCTGCAGTGCTTTGAGTGCGTTTGGGGGGCTTCCGCCTTGCCGAGCGAAGCTAGCGCATGGAACCTTTGTGCTCCACCACACCCCAATCAAGCTTGGCTCGCTCTCGCTTGCTTCGGGCGACTGGTAAGCCGACGTCTTTCTCGATGGGTTTTTTGACTGTCCAGGCCCTTCCAATTGCCATTTACGGCGGTGAATGGGTGAGCGAGAGTCCCGGATCGGAGATGAAATGGCGGGCATTGGGTTTTGTTAATTTCGCACTCCAAGGGGTTTCGGGGATTTTGGTCCAACAAATCCCGCCCCAAAAAAGCTTAAAAGTTCGCATGAGGGCCGGGCCGGAGCACTGTTGCCGGCTTGATAAATTGACTTGGAATTGGCTTGATGAATTGGCTTGATGATGAATTGAATTCGCTTGCCTTTCCCGCGTCAAAAGTTCCCGGCAAGGGTTGGCCCCACAGCCGCGGATCTCGACCATGGAGACCTGCAGGTGCAGCAGCGGGAATTTGGCGATCTTGGGAAAGTTCCATGGCAAGGTTCTCTCATTCCTTCCATCCTTCCACTTTAAAGGCAACCTCATCAACGTGTCAACGCTCCTGCCGACAGCTAGTTAAGAACTTCCAGGTTTTGGTTCTTTTTGCAGATTGGACATTCAGGATTTTTACAGGCGGACCTGGCACTACCCGACCTTACTATCTGCCTATCAGAACGAGCCTGCCCGGTCCTCCAGCGAGAAACGGCGCAAGGATGTCACAATGTTCCTCCGGTTGAACGCAGGCGAAATCAGCATTCCCATCCATCCCTTTGCCCACACCCTCAACAAAAAATCTGGCATTTTGGGGTGACACGAATCTGTAAACCTCCAACCACCACCGATGCAATGCATCATGTATGAAGAACTTTGAGCTACGAAGGACATATTTCGTAATCGCCCCTGCTTTGTTGGTTTTGGACAATATCAACGCCGCCTTTCGGAACTTGCCTTCCTCTCCAAACCTGGCACCATGCCCCGTCCCATTAATTAAGCTCCATGGCAAGTTTCTCAGAGTCCGATCCCACCTGACCGGCTCGGAAGCAGGTCGAGGATCCCGTCATAAGGGTCATAGGGCTGAGCCACAGCAATAGATACACCCCCCTTGGGGCAAGTCCTAAACAGGTAACTGGACCATGTCTCTCTTGGATGAAATGTATCATTACCGTCTCCTAACGACGACACGATCCGGCTTCATCCTTGCTTTTTCCGTATCCACTTCCCAATGTAGAGATCACCACTTCTTCAGACAGCCAGAATGGTTGGCCTAGAGCAGAGCCCTGGATTACCCGGCTTCAGGACGCGGGATAGGACCCCTTCGACGCCGATCACATGTTTCCCCCGCAAACCCTGACATGTGCCTCCGCGAAGGCTGCCGTTGCCGTCAAGAGCGGTGGCGAATATCGAGACTTGCGGTTGATGACCACATAGCTGTCGATATCGTTCGACATGATGTCTGCCGACGCCGCGCAAGCCCGAGTCATGATGCATCATATTTCCGGGCCCGGTGAGCGAGCTTCGACGTCTCTCACTAAAATGGCTGTGCGCGGCCGATGCCTCATCCGATCGATGATCATCTCTTTTGTCATCCTTTCTGAGCTTTGAGCATTCGGACGGCGAGGTCCTCCCGATATGGATTTTCTCTCTCCACTTGACCACACAGTGCGCATCCTGAAGGAGGTCCAAGCAGCTGGCATTATGCCTAGACTGCGGTCTGGAGCAGGGAAGCTATTCCGAGTCTTGTGGTTGTCGACGACATGTTATCATCCTCATCGTCGATGGAATCGGTCAGAAGATCATAGGAGCTTAGGCACCCACGGTCCCACCCCCTCTCCGACGAGCCTGAGCAACTCAGCAAGTGACCACTTTGTGTCATGGGCGTTGAAGACCTACGTGCAGTAGCAAGACGTGTCAGTGTGGGTTTGCTCGAGCGGTTGCTTGAGAAGGCATGTGTCGTAACATAGTACGTAGCATTAGCTGGAGGGGAAATCCTCGGAACATGAACATCAACCGCTCACGCATTCACCTAGGCAGCGCATGTATCCCAGTCCTGTATGGCCTGGGCCTTACCTCCCTTTCTCCAGGCCCCTTTCTACTATGACAAGGTCTAAGGCGTGCCCGTCAACAAAATCCCCTAGCAAGATGCCGGTGACTACCATCACAATAGCAGGAATCACCAGGCGAGGAACCACGTTTATTTTACTGCATCAGTTGTCAAATCCAATGCTTTTCAAAGGGCCCGTAGCTCATTCTGACTGCGTACATCGAACCCTAAGTTTTGTAGCCCCCGTATAACCCATTTCCTTCTCATTCTGTGCCTGTAACCGCCCATTCTTGACCCTAGATCAAGCCCACGGAAGGCAAAACACATTACAGTAAAGGATCGTCTGTTTTTTTTTTTTGGTTTTTTTTTTTGGGGGGGGGGGGGGGGAAGAACTCAAACCATACACAGCAACAAGCAGGCAAGCAACAACACTAGAATCACCGCGTAAACACACAAAACACGCAGTAGAACGCGTAACGCAAGACATATTTATCCTCCCGCGCCGCGATGTCAGGAGGCCTGACGGTCCTGGCAGGGGAGCTCCGCTATCCGGAGACGATAAAAGGAGAATAATTTACAGTACAATTCATACAAGAGAAGCAGAAAAGAAAAGGAAAAGAAAACATCGAGTAGCCCCTCCGCAAACTAAAACCAGCGATTGCGTTGTCGTCCATCCGTCTACCTTTGTATGCCGCGCTGCTCCAACTGTGCTGTGCCAGTCAGGCTTGCCTTTACCCCTCTGACCAAGACGGGGCTGAGGGGTGTTTGAAGAGCAGCCAGTGAGGCGGTGGTCGGCGAAGGCAGTGAGCGGCGGCTGGTAGACACCTCCAAGTCATTGTCTGGCCGATCCCCAGAGAGAGAGATCGGTCTGTCTGTCCACCAGCTGCGAGCTGCAAAGTGAAAACCTAAAACCTCCAACCGGAGAGGGACGGACGACTGAGGGGCTCGAAGTGAAATAAAACGAAGCGCGGCAATGCCCCTGTCAACGAGAGAAGGACCAGGGTGTTGCGAAATCCGAAAGGAGCATTTAAAATGCCCGATGATGCGCATGATGCCGATATATCAACGCCGCCGCCGACCTTTTTTGTTCGTTGCCGTGTGGTGTGTGAGCCATGCGCCGTGCGCCGTGTCATGCCATACCCCATCCATACCCATAACCCATACCATAACACCATGCGACGCCTGTGTCCCATTCCCCGTTCTCCGTGACCGGCCCAGTCTCTAGACCATGACTCCGCGGGTCCCCTGACCCCCGAATGCGCCGTAGCCCCGATGATGTGGAGGAACAAAGGAAAATAAAGGGGGAAAAAGAGAGAAGAAAAGAGATGGAGAGATAAGAGACAACCCCCCAATCTAGATCCGACCCATGTATGTATGCATCGCATCGTTCCGTGCCGCCATCCTTTTTTCCCATCCCCGTCCCGTGTCCGTCCACCTCAAAACGCCGTCCCGGAAAGTGAGAGAGACCAGACGAGCTGAACCTAACAAGCCCAAACCCAAACGCGAGAGAAACCAGCGTCTGAGGCTGGTTTCTGGGAAGTTGCCTCCCTGTCCTTACTTGTGCGAGTAAGGACGAGGGAACCCGTTTTCATCCGGAAATGGAGAAAAAGAACGGGGTTGGGCATTGCTCGGTTTGGGTGTTTTGGTTGGTGTCGCTGGCCGATTATATAATACGTATGTCGGAGAGAAAGAAAGCACAGAACCACAGAACGCCAGAAAGTTGTGCTGCTGCAGTGCACCCCCGTCGCAGCATTCATGATCCGTGACCCCGTGAATGAATGATCGTGATTCCGCTCTCGAAAAAAGAGCGGGTATTAACTTTTGGGGATAATCTCCTGAGAAGGAGGAGGGAAATGGTTTGGTGAACAGAGATGGCTGGTAAATCGAACCGGGCCAAGAAAGAATCGAAGGGTTTGTTTTGATGCTTTTTTTTTGTTTTCGTTGTTGTGTTTTTCACATTTTTTTTTGGTTTTGCTTTCTTGTTGGTGATGGCATCTCTGTCCCCTCGCTCGAGAGTGTGGGAACGTGTGCAAATGAGGAACTGGGAGAATAAGGATGATGTTGGAAAGTCGCCCTGCCGATAACCCGCAGGGAGAGAGAAAGAAAGTGCCGAAAGCTATATAGTTGCTTCGCCGCTTCTTTTTTACTGCGTTGCTCGGGGAGAGAAAGCAACGCAAACAATGACCCAGACACCCCACCGTGTCTGGGGATTCTACCCACTCCCCGGGCCAGTCCCTCTTCAGATTACGAAGAGACCAGCCCTACATCTCTCTTAATGAGAGAGCGCCTAACGGCGCGGCGGGGGGAGGTTGTTATAGCCCTCGTAGCCCTCGTAACCCTCAGGGGGAGGCGGGAGGTGGCCGGAAAGGAGAGGGCCTGGATGAGGAAGGTTGGGGGGGGTAGGCGACGACCTGCCGCTGCGGATGGGGAGGTGGGCCGGGGGGCCGTTGGCGATGCGCGGGATGTTATCAGCGCTGGGGCCGGGAGCCGCCGCGGACGGAACGAACAAGTTCTGATGGTACTGGCCCGGGGTGCCGTACATATTGTCGGAGCGCGGGGCTGGGGCGCGCATGGGTTCCTGCGGACGCTCGAAGCCGCCGCCCAGCCCCATCCCCATCGCCGGCGTGGTCCGGGCGGGAGTGCTCAGATTGCGCGAGTGCTTAGCTGCGCTGCTCTGGGACATGCCCTGCGGGTTGCCCTGCTGGGAGCCGCCAAACGCCCGGTAGTAGCCCCCTTGTTGGCCGTACTGCGGCTGCTGCTGTGGTTGCTGCTGCTGCTGCTGCTGCTGCTGCTGCTGGCGCTCCAGCATGCGCTGCTGGCGGTCGTGGTACCCGGGTGACCAATACCCGTTCTCACTTTGCGGCTCAGCAGTCTGGGCCGCCAGGTACTCATTGTGACCCCCGCCCCCGTAGGCGGGATCCGGGTGGTAACCACCGTAGCGGGAGGGCATAGGGTGGTAGCCAGGGCCGGCCGGTGCGCCGCCGTGGAACGGGTTGGCGCCCGCCGACGAAGACCGCTGGTGGGAATTGTGGCCACCGGGGTACTGGTTCGGCCACGCCAGGTGGGGAGGGTATGGCCCACTGAGAGGGCCAAGGGCGTTGGCGGGGCCCGAGGGGGGGATCCCATAGGGGTTGGGACCGAACAGGTAGCGGCCCCCTTGGCTCGCCGGGTCAGCCTGGCGGTCCTCGTCGTCCCGGCGCTGCCGCTTGTTCTGCTGGATGCTCCTGGCAGAAGTGGCGGTCTTCTTGGAGGCGGACGCGTTCGCCGGCCTGTTCCGGTTTTGCTTGGGCTTGGCCCGGTCGCCCGTGATGTTGGGCAGCAGCTCAATGTCCGGGAAGTGGGACAGGCGGTGGTGCTGCAGCTCGGTGTGGATGCGGGCGACAACGTTTTGGATTTCGGCGGTCGTCTTGCCCGGGCCCACCTCGCGGATGAGCCATTGTGGCACGGCGAAGGGGTCGGGCGCGGATGGGCTGCCGGGGTCATCCTCATCCTCATCCTCGTCGTCCTCGTCTGGGGTATCCCCGCTCAACTTGCGCTTGCGACCTTCCTCCTCATCCATGAGGAGCTGCTGGCGGCGACGGACCACCAGCGACCAGTCCACCACGATGCCGTTCTGAGGCTGGTTCATATCGCGGTTGTAGTTGCTCCAGGCCTCCAGGCGTAGGATTTGGACCTCGACGACATGGTTGAGCTTGATGCTGTAGTCATGATCATTGCGGTACCGAGCGCGCTGGTAATGCTTCCTGCAAACCCACATCCAGACGTTGTCGGGGATACTCCGTGTGCAGTTCTTGTTGCGACCAAAGATGTGGGACATTGACTTGCGCCAGTTAATAGCCGCAAAGTCCATGCCCCTCGTGATGTTGCAATCATCCATGAACTTGCAGGCACGCGGTGCTGTAAAGTCGATCTCCTCCATCAGGATTTCCCGGGTCGAAAAAAGGCGGGGGACGGCCGAGTTGACGAGCTGAGGGTCCAACCGGAACCGCGAACCTCCTCCGGGGTTGTAGGCGGCTGAGGCCGGGAAGATGGGGGCTAGGGTCCCCGAGGTTGAGCCAGGCGCATTGGATGGGCGGCTGACATCTGGGCTCTCACTGCTGCTTCTGCTGCTGAGAACGATGGGTGCAGTGGAAAGGCCCGACTGTTGAATACCGGGCAGCGGGCCGGTGTTGGTGGCAATGCCGGTGGTATAGAATGAAGGCTCACGTTCGGCAGACTCAGTCTCCGCTTGGTGAGAACTGGTTATATTATTAGCCAAGTTCAGATAAGCTGATGATGAAGCAAGTGGTATATCGGATGCTATGGTGTGGTGGGCAAGGGGTAAGGAGCTCTGTGTAACAGAGAGAAGAAAAAGGTGGGGCCGGTTCGGGTAGTACGGGGGATCATCTGAGGTACCATCGGAGGTGTCATCCGAGGTCATGGAGAAGGGGAAAGTGGATTATTGAAAAGCCAGGTGGCCTCCAAATGAGCTGTCATCTGTAAAATTCATTGATTCCCCCTTCTTTGAACCGCGTGGCAGGTGTATACACAGTGATGTGTTCTCCCTTGACCACCCGGAGCTGTGCGCCGAAATGTGGGTCTGTGCAACCCGGATGCCGAATTGTTCTCTGCGCACTTCCGCTCCGGAATGCAGCAAAAAGTGGGGTAAAAAGGTGGGATCGTGTGCGGAGCCCCGCACTTGCGGAAGGCTGCCAAGCCCGGACCAGCGATCTTTGAGTGAGAAGTCGCGATCTCAAAAATGCACGCGATCTGAACTTGATCGCGATCTGAATTATCAAGCCTTTTGAGAAAAGCAAAAAGTCTTCAGATCGCGGGGATAATATATGCAAAAGGACGACTGCAGCATTCAGGGGTAATTTCCTGGTTCTTGATCCCCTTCAACCACAGCCAAGGGGAACAAAAGAACACAAGAAGTGAATGCAACAGACCGTCGAATAATGCCAATAGTGATGATGGGTGCTTTTGTGACGGGGAATTTGTGCTGCCTCAAGGCATACGCAGTAACTTACTTGTTCAGTTGGGAAAACCCAACAGTTGGAGCAGCGGGAGCAGCGGGAGCAGCAGCAGCAGCAACTGCAACCGCACCAGCAGTCGAGCGTCTGATCAGTGGCATCGCAGCATCGGTGGGCGACTCGATTCGCTCATCCTCAGTGAGATCAATCGGACCATGGTTGCTGGCAAATCGGCTCGCATGGCTCTGGGGGCGGTCTTCTTCATCGCGGATGGTCGGCTGACCAGCCTCGTTCTCGTTGTCGGCGGTGGCAACAGGCTCCGCCATGTCGGCCATCTTGTTGCAGTTATCGTAGTAAAGATGAGCTGGAAAGCTTCCTGATAACGAGTGTGCAGATGGTGGTGTTGGAGGATTCGTCGACTGCGAAGCCGTGGTTGAGTGAGAAGGGTTTCGCGAATGCGAAGGCGTTGCGAGTTGGGGCGTAGAGGAATCGAAAGAAGATTCAGAGCCCTGGGAACTGGAATATTTATGGCCGCGCACGCTATTGCTGATCGAAGCCCGCCTGCTGGGTGAACAAGATGGGACGGCAGCACTGGGTTGTGAATAGGCCACACCCTCCTCTGGCCTATTCAACAAATGACTGAATGCCGTGGGGCCAAACATTGTGACTCCACTTATTGGCCAGCGGCCTTTCTCTCGAGATGGGATAGAAGGTCGAGGCCACCACCTCGCGCGGGGTGGTTGGCGGTTTGTTGGCAAGAGTCGGGCCCGAATTCCGTACAAAAAAGGGCCGAGCACCAAGAGCCAGAACCAGAAACCAAGAAGCCGGAGAAAAGGCGGAGAGGGTGCAAAGAAAGAGAACCGAGACCTGTGACTAGATTATGATGGCTCCCGGAACAACGTAGGCCAGTAGAAGGTTAAACCAAGCAACCTCTTCAGAAAGAGAAAGCACCAGCACTGCCAGCAAAAAGTAGCCACAGCAGCACCAGTGGTTGAAGGAGGAGACGAAGAAAGGAAAAGAGGTGGGCGGCGAGCTTAGATCATTCTCGGCGGACTCGGTTCAGGATGTATTCGGAAAGACGGGCCAACATAGGACGAGGGGGGACAGCCAGCCAAAAGTTGAGAAACAAGAAACAGAAACAGGAGGATGGGCCCGAAAAAGACGGGATGGCCTTAAAGTGCCGCTCTTCGCCCCGGAGCATGAATCGAGGGCACAGTCTGGAAACAGTGCGTGTCTGAGCTCAGGCAGTCGAGGCAGTCGAGGCAGTCGAGTCCACCGGGGCACACCCTGGACAGCTGGACCCTCTTCTGCAAGGCCGGGGTCTGTCTAGAAGTGGGGTGTCGGGAAGAAGGTTGCGGGTGTGGTGCCGGACCGGGGTCAGGGTATGAGTATGACGGAGCAACTCATGTCAGTCGACAGCGACAGCGGGAGGGGGTGGATCGGTGGATTGTGGGTGGGGACGGGCGGTCGAGAACGGATCAAGGTTAGGTAGGATCGCACAAGGATGCCGAGCGAGTCCAAGGTTGGTGTAGGATCGTTTGAACTAACGGCGAGGAATCGGATCGTTCTGTTCAACCCGGGTGAGCACGCACACGGTGAGTTTAACGGTTGGCCACGGGGGCCTCGCTGACGAATATTTGGGAGAGACAAAGAACTATGGGGCTCTCATACGGTGTGTACAGCACTCTCGCAGCGTAGCCAGTCATACAAAGTTCTCGCTCACGAGGGTGGATGGCGTGGTGTTGGGGTGGAGTGGGGAGGGGGGAGGTGGTTGAGGAAAAGGTGCAGCTCGGTAGCTCTGCAGCTTTGGCTACACCCCAACTCTTGCAGCCTCATCATCGGGACAAGAGAGCAGAGAACAGTCCCGACCATCGTAGCGCCACCCCTCCTCAACCGGCACATGTTACTCCAGGAATGGCATGGGGGTGGCCCAGGACGGACAAGGACCATGTGGGAGGCTCAACTGAACCCGGAAAGGTCTCGGTACGTATTCGTATGTACAGTACCATGGCTCAGTCCACGCCCTTGCTAGCCACCCAGCGCCCGGTGCCTTGCAGTCTCTGGATGAGGCGTAGCAGCCGCGAGGATCGGCGGGCTGAAACGGCTCTGGGAGAACGCCGTGTTTGGCGGGGACGGTTGTGGGTTTGTGCGATCAGACAGGGGTCGAGGGTGGTGGATGGTCGATGATCGATGGCGCCGTTGCAACGCCGATGACAGTCGGCCTGAACTCTTCGTCTTCTATCATCGCAATCATCGCACTCATCATGGACGAAAAACATGCCCTCTCGGGCCCAGAGAAATGACGTGAATCCATCCGAGTCGACATCTTCGTTTATCAAATTGCCCAAGACCATGCATCATTGTTAAATCTGCTGATGCAAAATATGCTTGGCTGTGGGTTCGGGTTTTTTTTTGATCGATGGGGTCAAGACTGCCGGTTTGGATCACCTCAGACAAGACGTTCCAGCCAGCAACCAGTGAGCAGGGGTTAGCGTTTGGGGTGCAGGAAGATCGCACAATGGCTTCTCGGCGCGCATCGGGAGCCCCACAATACGGAACGGAACTTGGAGAAACGATCTGCGTACGGGAACATCCAGTGCATCCAATGTGTGCAATGAATCTGTGCAAGAGCCACCTCGTTATCTCATGTAGCTCATAGCTAAGCCTCGAAATGTGCGACCAACTTCCGGCTTTGAGGGCTCTGAGGTATTGAGGGTATTGGGGGTATTGAGTGTGTCTATTATCCATTTGATTCCCACAACCGTGCTGTCAGTCACATGGTCCTTCATTCTACACACTAGATTCATTTTCCTTTCCATTCCTAGTACCTAGGTACCTTAGGTAGTTACGTAGGTCATTGCGTATTTTGTGTGTAGTGCACGTCATTCGCATCTCAACCAAAACTGAGGTTGTGCGCTGCTCGTAAATTACGCATCTCAAGTGGTTGTACCGTAAGGTACCATTCTGACTCAGCTCGCAAGGGTTGTTGCACAGGGGTACCTCAGGTTTCAGAAGCAGAAAGAGCTTGGGCCCGGGGGGCAGTGTGCTTGGCATCGGGTTTTCCATTTTGGTCATTTTGGTGCGCTTGAGAACCGGGTAAAGTTCCTCATCGAGCCCCGCCAACCCACAGCGAGACAGTTCCACGAGTTTGGACTCCGATACCAATCAACGACTGATGACCAGTTCCCGGTTGTGGTTGTGGTTGCGAACTGCGCCTACGCGGTTACAATAACCCACCATGCTTCGAACAATCTGTCCGGAACCTGGGATATCCGATGTGACAAACTGTGCATTTGCCGCTGTCCCGAGGAACGAAACTCTCACTAATCTATTCTCTAATGGAGACATACACTCGGTATGGTTACAGCCAGGTAGGCATCGAGTTGGGAAACCTGACATCCATCCAAGGACATCCGAGTGCAACTCGTCTCATTTCCACGCACGAAACACAAAGAGGTCTCCAGCGTTTACTCCCATGCAAAACGTTTTCAACCCGATCGGCACCGGTCGAACGAAGCTCACCCGACAGCATCGGCGAGAAGCGAGATAAGATGAAACAAAACACTTTGAAGCACCTCTGTTTTATACGCCTTCTTCCTTCCGACCAGCCAATCTCGGGTTTCGAACCAGAGGTCTCGACATGGAGCACCAGCTTCTCTCCAGTTGGGGATGAGCGATGGCGTTTGCCAGTTGAGCCTCCGCCACACCGATTCAGCACATACCGGTCTTATCGCCGCCTTCCCTCTTCAATGCCCTCTTTAGTTCATACTCGATAGCAGATAATTACTGCCGGCCGGCAGGCTCCTAAACCGCAAACCGCTCGAAATGGCACTCCAAGCTGGCGGCCGTGCCGGTCGGTAAACGCTCGGTACGAGGCCGGCCGGGCTAGCGAGGACCATCGGCGAACTTTATTCCACATCGCATCCGAGCAGGGTCTCATTCCCGGGTCCCCGTCCCGAGAACATGCTTGATGTGGCGACCCCAAGGGCTGCAGTGTTCTGTACACTAATACCGCTGCCTGATGACGGCGCTAGTGCACCCATACAGCGCTGATGCGCCTGTCTCATCCTTTCCGAGCGGGCACGCAAGATCGGGACGCTGTCAAAAATAGCCACGGGGATCGTGGGGCCGGTTCAGACGACGGCGGCGGGTCTGCGGCGCGGTCGCTTACCGGGACGTTGGGCGTTCGGTATGGGGAGACAAGCTCATGGGGGCTGTGTCTTGCTTTACGCTGGGTGATTACATTCAAGCTAACCTACGGCGTATAGTTACCACTCTCAGGTCGACTTGCCAGTTCTTTACGACAAATGATTGGCAGTCAATCTTTAACAATTCCTAGAAATACGTGGAGCTAACACGGTAACACCACCTACGGCTGACCTGGGAAGCAAGGCTGTTGGTGCTTCTGTGCCACCTCTTTTCCCCGTCCTATCTCTCCATCCTCTCTTCCTTCACCAGCAATCTCTCACAGAATAACTCAACTCTATCGATCCATCCGTGCTGCAGACCAGCCTCCCCGAACAATGACACCATCAACCACCCACTTAGGATCCCGGTATCCCGCCAGGCACCGAATAATACCATGCCCGTGGGAGGAGCCGCGCCGCAAGTGTGGAATTACCTGTTGCTGTCCCACAGTCTCACATTGATGGGAACCTGGCGGCACGACTACGGCACAGCCGTTTTGATATGTTCGTTAAAATACCACACTCCCTGGACCCTTGGGGCGGGGATGAGATGGATGTAACCCTCCGCTCGATCGCCGCCGCCAAGCCCTGCCGCACTTTACTGTTCCAGGTAACCTGATTTCCCTTTTCGTCACTTATACGCCTCAGTCGCCGAACACTGTGTGGCTGCTAACAAGCATCTGGAAGCGTTGAAGGATAAGATATGGGGAAAATGTGGACTGACGGGGTTGCAGAGCACAAGGACGAGCGAGCCAATATTACTTTCCCATCTCCGACTGCACAGCCAGGCGGATGTGAGCCCGTTTCGGCTTATCTCCGCACGAATGCCGCTCTCAAGTCGTGGCGACGAGACGAACTAGGGCCGGGCGATCGGCTCGTGAGATGAGGCGACTAAACCGTCTCTCTATCTCTGGTTCTTGCTATTTCTAGCCCGACCCGCCGGCCCGGCCAGGTACTCCCGGGATCTATTTTGTTTCCGCACAAAGTACCGTCCGTTGGGGGCTGCAGGAGCCGCTCTAGGAGAAGTCAGTGCGCCGTCCGGTGTACTGCCATCAGACGTGCAGGCGCCTGCAGGACACCCATCCGCTAACTTTCTTTGCCGTTGACTTCCAGCGGCCCCCAATCTCCGAATCCCGTACATACAGTCACCAGGTCCGGATGGCCCCCAACTTGGTAAATGCAATGGCTGGGACCGGATTCGAGTTCTTTCACATGGTAGGTGGTAGATGGGTTCGTCCTTTTGCCTGAGGCACTTGGGCACTGCGCCCTCTTGTTATTGGCGAATGCATCTCCTTTCAACGGAGAAACGTGGTTGTCCTGATCACAAGCACTGCGGAAGAGGCGGATGTTCATCTTTCTCGTAAAATTATCATATCAGAAAGCTAGGGAACAATCAGCCCGCCGGCTTGGCTTCTCACTGGGAATCTCGGACGCGCATCCCCGTCCTGGCCTTGCAACGGCCGATCAATCGTATTCGCAAGGCCGTTTGAGGCATTTCAAAGAAACTCACGGTCTGCCCGTCGCAGCACCTGGGTAACCATACCTTCCTGAGCTCGTGGGGGCCGCCGAGAAAACCCAGCCTCGTCCACCTTTCCACCCATCGTGGCTCTGTACTTAGTGTGTAGTAGCAGCCAGCAGATGGACCCCCCCCCCCCCCAATCGTCAGCTTCGTCGTCTGGTCTGATTCCCGCTCCCGCCTCCGCCTCGTGTTTCACTGTTTGTACTATGGTGTTGATCTTGCCCCTGCGTGGAACTATGCCCTTTCTCTTCCCTCTGTTTTGATAGTGACGGTGGCATGCGCAAGGCAAGGCCAGCATCTTCGGCATGCAGTCGGTTGTTCGTGGATGGATGGATAACCGGTTCTCAGAAATAAAAAGGGGTAAGCCCATTCTTGGGATATACGGCTTCAAAAAAAGCGTTGTGCATCATCCATTTTTATTGCAAACCCCAGTGAGTAAGCCGTATACCAGAGGCTATCACAAAACAAAACAAAACCAATCCCAAAACAGCTGAAGCCGGAAGTCCGCGCCCCCTAAACGGGCAAGCTGATCTGAATCACTTCCCCGCGGCTGAAAGAGGCGTGGGTTTTGCCAGAGTATGGACGGTTCTGGGGCGGTGGTGCAAGCCTGAGACCCCCTCCCCCCCCCCCATTTCGGCGGTGGTGCATGCATGCATGCTGCTGTGTTACCATGCTTGGGCCTGGGCGGTCCGGGCTTTCTTGGCTTTTGCTGCAGCGGTGCCGGGTTGAGGCTCCGTTTACTATTTAATTTGCCTGAGTCAGGGCCGTGGTTGTGGGGTTGTTCGTTCGGTGATGGGCTGTGTTACTTGGGATGTGTACGGGAGAGGTAATGCCGTAATACATAGTAAGCATGTGGTTGGGAGGGGGCTCCTCGGCGGGTGCTCCTTGCGGTTGTGGCTGGTGGTACTGAAACGTTCTTGGGGTTGTGCCCACGGGATGTTGGTTGGGCTGTGATAAACGGGCTTGTGATGTGTTGTTTTCTGTGCTGCGGATGTTTGGACGGCATCACCTGATACTAAGGGGGAAATATCATGTCAGGAGCACAGGTCTGTACTGTACGTGCAAGGCCCCTCGTCTGACTCGCTCCGGTGCCGGGCGGGTATGCGAGAGGTCCCCGTGCTCTAAAATAGGCTGACAAGCAGTTCATTCCGGCGGTGACGTGGAAAGTGTCACCGAGACTATCACGTTGCGTGTCCTGGTATTTGAGAACACGGCATTTTGTTTGTAGCACATAGGGCATCGGATGAGGGGAGGGTGCTGAACCCGGTGTTGTGTTCAGGGGCTTTATTCCACCTACCCGGTTTCCCTCAAGTCCGAGTTGTTTTTAATCGGATAGTACGACTCCTGTGTCGCCTTTGCACGCAAAAGGGTTGGATAGTGTTGTCCGGAGGTGGGTGCGAGTCGTACAAGGTCTCGTCGTGGCCGTTGAGTAAGCCCCTTTGGGCACCAGTTTGGGATGGTCGTTTGCGAATAGCGGAAGTCTGATGTGAGATAAATCTCCGAAAAATGATCCCCACGTGAGACGGAACGTGGAAAGCGGTTTGAACTTGTCTCACGTTCTCTCGTTCTCTCAAATCGTCGTATAGGGTTCTTACATTCTGACATGTTCATCCCGATGAACATGGTCCTCGCATGCATGAAACAGCATGGTTCAAGTGTCTAGCCGCGAAAATAACGTGATAATACATTTCCATAACCTAGCCACGCCATCTGTTGGTTGTTTAGCGTGGGCCTCGCCCTGTGGTCCGAAAGTGCTGCGGCGAGTGATCAGTCCACGCCTCTGTAAGCAGGAGGATTCGGGTCCACATACACCGTCGCACGACAGTTACGACGGACACAAGGTGCTGACAGCAAAGCACTAAAAAGCACTAAATTAGATGATCGCAAGTGGTTCCTCTCGAAGCCCGCATTGTCCGGTGTGGTGGGTGCTGTCGTCGGTGTGGCTGTTGAGTGTTGGGTATTGTCGTGGGATGAATAGTCAGGACCAAGTCAAGACAAGACGACGATGGTATATACTCGTGATGACAAGGCAGACAAGACGATTGAAATACATCTATAAGCGTAAATAAATCCAATCTCCTACAGTTCTAGCAATCACAAACTAAACACCGCCAACCGGGCAAATGAACAACCCCCTATATACAAACACCATCTCTAGCCCGTTTCCCCATCAGCAACCCTACCCTCACCACAAAGTACTCATTCCCCCACTCAATACCCAATCAAGATCCAACTACAGTGCCTAATGAAACTGGTCCTCCGTAACGCCCCTCCCCATCGCGGCCGTGGAACTCACCCCGCCGGTAACCATCTTCTGCAGCTCATCGACATAGGTCGCGCCGCTCCACTTCTGGTGCTTGACCACATCGACACCCAATTCCATCTCGGGCTCCTGCACGAGCTCGCCGTAGGCACGCATGCCCTGCTGGCTGTAGGCGCGGGCGAAGCGGTCGCTAATGAGCGCCGTCGTGTGCAGGCCCGCGAGCGTGATGAACTGCCAGCAGTAGCCGAGCGTGGCGAGCCGCTGGATGTAGGTCTCTTGCTCGGCGCGCGGCATGGCCGTCTTCCAGTTGAAGGAGGGGGAGAGGTTGTAGGCGAGTCTGTGGGGGAAACAAAACAGTTGTGTTAGTGAGTGGTAGAAAAAGGGGTTGGACGAGGGGGAGGGAAGGAAGAGAGAATGGAGAGAAAGAGCAGAGAAAAGGGGAAACCGACTTCTGCTCGGGCCACACGGCGTGCACACCGCGCGCAAACTCCTCGGCCTGCTTGAAATCCGGCAGCTTGCTCTCCATCCAGATGGCATCGCAGTAGGGCGCGTAGGCAATAGCACGGTTCACCGAGCAATCACAACCGCCCTTGAGACGGTAGTAGCCCTCCCTGGTACGCGGGGCATCCCAGTCAAAGTAGACATCCTTGCCCAGGATGCCGCGGGCGACGGCGCGGGCCTCGGCGTTGGACAGCTGCTTGCCCTGGACGGCGGCGCGATACTGGTCGGTGAGGCCCTTGGCGTTGGCACCCCCCGAAGCGGCGATGGCGTCGAGCACGGCGTCGTCGAAGCGCTTGAGGTTGGCCTGGGCGAGCCACTTGTCCTCGATGGCCTGCAGGGCGTCGCCCGCCTTGCCGGCGCGCTCGGCGGCCACCATTAGGTCGTTGAGCGGCTGCAGGTTGGGGTTGGTGCTGCCGAGGATAAAGGCGTGGTCGCGCGGGTCGATGGTGGTGGTGATGAGGGTGGCGGCCTCGGCATCGGTGCGCGCGATGGCGAGCAGGTCGGAGCCTGGATATGAGGGACGGTGTCAGTTGGGTCCTACCTTTTGAGAAGACGATTATGGAGGCGTGCCAACTAACCCATGATATCAGCCTGCGCGCGGATGGCCACCAGGCGGTTGATGTGCTCCGAGATGGGCACCAGCACCTTGCCGGCCATGTGGCCACACTTCTTGGTGCCGGGGGCCTGGTCCTCGATGTGGATGCCGGCGGCGCCCTTCTCAATGAAGAGCTTGGTCAGCTTCATGACGGCAGTCAAACCGCCGTGGCCCGTGTCGGCATCGGCGATGATAGGGCGCAGGTAGTCGATGTTGGCGAGCTTGGAGCGCTGGGCCTTGGGCACCGACAGGCGCTCCTGGCGCTGCTTGCGGTCGTGGAAGAGCTGGGCCATGAACAGGTGGCCGACCTTGTTCGGGACGGTGGTCTGTTGGGGTCAGCCCCTATTTTCCTTGTGTGGGCAAGTATCCCTCTTTGATTCACTCACGTAGGGGTAGTCTGCGAGATCCGGACCGGGCTCGTCGGAGGAAGAGGCAGTGGATGATGACTGCCAGCCCGAAACATAGACGGTGTCGAGATACTTGGCCATCTGTGTGAGGGCGGTGGGCTCCAAGCAGCCGTAGGTGTAGCTAGCGTCCTTGGTCTGTTATAGTCCCCGTTAGCCCATGAACTCTGTACGGTTTGGCTAACCCTAGTAACCTACCTGGAAGCGGTTTTCGAGGATATTCCACAGCTTTTTGCTCTGGGCGTTGCTGGCGTACTCAATCTTGAGATTGCCGCGTTTGCTGGCGATCTGCTCGGCCGTGAAGGGCCGCTTGGTGTGCCGCCATCTCGAGTCACTCCACCACTTCTTGATCTGGTCGACCTCCTTGGCGAAGAGCTCGTCTTCCTGGCTGGGATCCACGGCGGGATTTACCATGTTGTTGGCGGCCATGGTGTGTGAGGAGTGCAGAATTAATGTGGGAGACGAGGAGGAAGGGTAGTAGTTCACGGTCAAAGCAAGGGATGGGTATCAAGATGCGGAATCGAGATGTGATAACAATAACAAAGAGAGAAGGGAGGGAGAGGAGGAAGGAGGAAAAGAAAAGCAGTTGATTCGAAGCTGAGACAATATCCCGACTAGTGACTCGTGACTAAGACGGGGTTTAGTTTGAGGAACAGGAAGCGGAACCATGCTCGACCGGGCGAGTATCCGGTCGGCAGCGTGGCTGCTTCTTTGCCTAGGTAGGGATGGGCATGGCATTCGGGAGAGATCGGTCTAGCGGCTATTCCATTCCCCACGTTTCCGAGACTCTGGGTTGACGACTGCCAAATGACCACTGGTTCTACTCGAAGAGTCTTCACTTCCATCACATAAAATTGGTCATAGTTAATACGGATAGTTTACCATACATACCTCACTCATCCTTACCATCTTCATCACCGCCTTCTTCCTTCTATTGTGGTTAGTTCTGTTCTGGACTCCGGGTCGTCATCACAGTCAAAGCCCACCCCAAAACGGGTAATCGAAAACACGCATCGAGTCATCGAATCACAGATTCGGTCAGACACGTCCTTTGAGCCGAGCTTCAAACTGGCAGCGGCAGCAGTTCGCCGCCCTCGGCACCCCACCTGCCCAATACACTTCCCGCCTCCCCAAACCCCACCATGCCCGTTGACCGAATTGCCGAGCCCATGCCGGGGCCCAAACACAGGTGTCCGGCCTACCATTGGCCCCCTGTCAGGGAGCTGAACCACAGCGACAAACTCCCCTGTCCCCTCATGGCTTGTGGGGAGGGGCAGCAATCGCAGTTGGAGATCTGCGGCTTGGACAACGTCAGGAATGGGCGAGAGGAAAGAAACTAGGAGGGAAATAATAATAATAACGATATTACTTGGAGGAAGGGACTGTTTCTGAATAACTACCTGGTAATTGCATGTTCAGCCATCAAAATATTTCACATCTCCCATCCCTCTGTAACAATGTATTCTGACAAAAAGTGACTGTCGCTTGCGTCCAGACTCCCGTCACTTGGGATGGCATGTGAAG
The DNA here is from genome assembly GCA_039881045.1 of Chaetomium olivaceum. Classification (NCBI taxonomy): domain Eukaryota; kingdom Fungi; phylum Ascomycota; class Sordariomycetes; order Sordariales; family Chaetomiaceae; genus Chaetomium; species Chaetomium olivaceum. The sequence continues at coordinate 200,641 of JAYWVB010000053.1, read as the reverse complement.
ATGCGTCATAGGCGTGTGCTCTCCGGGTGCACTGTCCGCTCGGCACCCACTTTTGCGGCTTCCTCTCTTTGCGCCATTGATTGGATTGGTGGCCATGATTGGCCCCCTTGGACCGTTTTGACCTCGGCCAACTTGGACCGCCGGATGCCACTGGTTACACGCCATCGGGTTCAAGGAACTCAAGTCTGTGGAGTGGAGCTTTGACGACAATCACATGCAGCAGACGCACATGCTCTCTTGCGCATGCCACTCACTGGGAATGATGTTGACCAGTACACAGCGTGATCTTGCTTTCATTGATGAGATAGTGTAAACAAAATACAGGGGTATCTTCCTCCGCCCAAACGCCGCCATCGCCCGTGTTTCAAAGCTCATCGTCCTCGTCATCGTCGGACAAGAATATCGTCGGTATCCTCGTGGTCTCCATCTTGACCGTCTTCGTTTCCGTCTTCTCCGTTTTGGCCTGCACTTTCCCTGTCTCAGGTTGTGCTGTGGAAGCTTCCTTTTCCAACTTGACCTCCACCAAGGATGACAACGGAACAGGCGAATCCATCTTCTCTTCCTTCACCCTCCTATCACCACCCTCATCCTTCGTAGTAGCAACAGCCCCATCCTCATCCTTCATCACCTCTGGATCCTTGACATCGGCGCTCCCCTCCGTGCCCGAATCCGTCCCCACACCATCTCCAACTTTCTCCCGCTTCAAGCGCTCCGCCTTCAACTCCGCTTTCAACCCCTCCGCCTTCACCATCACCTCTTTCGTCATCCCCTCCAGCACCTTCACCTCCCTCGCCCGATAGAACGTATCCAGACAGTTCCGCCTCTGCTCCTGCGTCCAGCTCTCCACCACCAGCGCAAACTCAGTGACATCCCGAAACCCAAACTCCCTCGCCATCGAACAAAACTGCCGCCGCATCACCTCTACCGGCGGGTTAAATCGCCAGTGCATGCGTCCATCCCAACCACCACCATTACCACCTACACTCCCACTCCCATTCCCACTCCCACTCCCAGCCCCAGCCACACCCGCAGCAGCAGCCGCAGCAGAAACGGAATCCCCGCCCTGACTATCCGGCGCAAACAGGACACTATCCTCCGCGCCGTCCTCCGCCGCCGGCGCCAGCTCAGCGCGGCGCGAGAGCTGGGCCTCGACGCGGCTGGTGCCAATGACCTCGGAGTTTTCGTGCGTGTACTCGACGCCCGCCGACGCCAGGATGCCCGCGATGGCGTCGCTCTTGGGCCTGGTCGCCCGCCGCGCCTGCAAGAGGTCCTCGCGGTTCTCGGCGGTGATGATTTTCGCGAGCTGGCTCATGCCTTGTTCGTCGTCGGGTTCGGGTTTGATGAGGGCGAGTTCGTCGACGTCGTCTTCGTCGTCGGGGGAGCCCCACTCGGGTTTGGCCATCTTGGCGAGGTCGATGTCGGTGAGGTGCACGCCCGCTTTGGCTTCGGCGATGTTGGTTTTGTTGACGATTTCCCGGAGCACGACCTGGTCGCCGTGGAAGCTGAAGAGGTTGCTGAGGCCAAAGATTTCGCCCTTGCGAGTACTGTCTTGCTGCACGCCCTTGAAGTAGCGCCGCTCGTTGGACGCGTTGTAGCCGATGTTGGCTTGCTGTTGCTTGTAGATCTGGCGCGCGTAGACAATTTCTTCGATGGTCCCCGCCGAGACGAGGCGGAAGACGTCCACGTCGCGGACTTGGCCGATGCGGTACGCGCGGTCTTGGGCTTGTAGGTCGTACGCGGGGTTCCAGTGCGGGTCGAAGATGACGACCTTGTTGGCCGACGTGATGTTGAGACCCACGCCGCCGGCTTTGGTCGAGATGAGGAACACGAACTGCGACGGGTCTGAGTTGAAGTCATCCACCACTTTTTGGCGATCTTCGTAGCTCAGCGTGCCGTCCAGGAAGCTCACGCTGTAGCTCGTGTTGTGGAACAGGTGTTGGAGAATACACAGGAGCCGGACGCTGTGCGAGAAGACGAGCACTTTGTCTCCGTTCTCGTGCCAGAAGCGCAGCAGCTTCTTCAGGATCTTCCACTTTCCGCAGAATTCGGGGTTGGCCAGGTTTAGCATGGAGTCTCGGTTCCGGTAGAGCTCTTTCCAGTCATCAGGAATGCAGGTCTGGAGCACATTAAGCTCCGAACTTTGCTTGTCGTTTGGATCGGCAGACGAAGGGATAAGCAGCGTGATGTGGTTCGATATCTTCTGCAACGTCATGATGCTTGGGAAAACCACATTCATCCACGATTTCCCATCAGGGAGCGTCTTGTTACAACACCAGCCACTCTTGCGCTTTGAACCGCAGTCACAGAGCTCGGATGCCGAGTTGACAAACGTGACTTGTTCTCCCTCCAGAAAGTTCTGGTAGGCCTCGCGTTGGATGTTAGTAAGCGGACAAAAGACGACCTTGTCGCTCTTCCTGGGCAGCTGGTGGGCGATGAGCGTTTTCATCCGCCGCAGGAAGAATTCCGGAAGCAGGTTCTGGACCAGCTTCTTTGCCGTCGTTCTGGCAACGCTGAGCTGCTTCAGGGTGGCATCGTGCGACTGGCCGACGGTGAGCGGCTTGGTGATGGTGTTGTTCCACTCAGCCCGCGTCCCGAAATGGCCGGGATTTGTCCAGTTCAAGAGGGTCCAGAGCTCCTCGTACTTGTTCTGGATCGCCGTGCCAGTCAGCCCAATCCGACAGAGAGCATTCACGCGGTCCATCGCCTGAGTCGTCTCGGATCTCCGGTCTTTGAGAACATGGCACTCGTCGGCAACAACGCAGTCCCACTCGACTTCATTAACCGCCTCGCGCATCTTCTTGTAGGTGGTATAGGTCGTGATCATGATCTCGAGTCGTCCAGCCTTGGCAGCATGTAGAACGTCCTCCTTGCCAGCACCATGATAGGTGTCAACATGCCAATACCCCCAACGATTCAACTCGTTCTTCCAATTCTGGATGAGCGACCCAGGACAAACGATCAAAACCCTTGGATACCACTGATCCCCGGCCCGTCGCATCTTCCTCATCAGCTTCGCATCCCGCTCGCCCGCCGTCTTCCCAAACGCCGCGGTAAGAAACGCGGCCACCTGCACCGTCTTCCCCAGCCCCATGTCATCGCCCAAAATGCAGCCCTTCTGATAAACGAACCGCTGATGCAGGAACTTGACGCCCGCAATCTGGTAGTCGCGGAGATACTGGGCAATCGGCGCGGGGATGACGCCCGCCGAGTACTCGAGCTCGATATCCTCGTACGGCCGACACGGCTTGATCCCCGTCCGCTCTTCAAACTGCGGCCGCTCGTTAAGCCTCGACGTCTTGGCGTGCTCGCCGCCGCCGCCGCCGCCGCCGCCATCATCGTCATCTGAGAAGTAGAGGTCGGAGTAGTCCGGGGGCAGCTTCAAGCCCGCATCACGCAGCCGCTCCCTGTCGCTATCAAACTTTTTTCTGCGCTGTAGCAGGTATCCCGGCACGCTGGCGTCGGCGAACTCGTCCTGGGCGCTCGACTCGTCGACGTCGTTGACCCAGGCCCGCAGGTCGCCGGCTCCCTTTTTGGAACCCTTGGATTTGCCGGCGGCGCTTTTCCGCGCGGGCTGCTTTCCCTTGGAAATGGCCCGGCGTTTGGCAGATGGCTGCCGCTTGAGGTTCTCGCCATGGTCAGAGTCCTCGTCGGTCCAAGTTACCTTCTCTTCGAAATCGGTCGATAGTTTGCGTTTCCCGAGGGTTTTTACGTTGGAGGAGGGTTCTCCATCGACAGATGATGCCGTGTCATCGTCATCTAAAATTTTGGCCGTTTGAGGCATGGTTGGATTTGCGGCGCATCGCGGCGTGGCGGAATCGGATTGTGAGTTTGGTAAGTTGGCGGTGCAAGATTCTGGCGCGATTGAGGAGGCGCGTGCCAGCAAACGCGAGGGCATGGCGTGAGCACGTGACTGATTAATTTAAACCCACGGATAGGCAGCCATCGCCTTGAGCACTCGACTACAGATCTGTAGGGTCCGGGAAGAGTTTGGTATTGAGTTCGGTGGGTAAGGTAAGTACGTATTTACAAGTTGTAAGGCTATGTCTCCTGAGGGACCTCAGGACTCCTAACCCCACGCTCAACCCCAGGTTCCGTCAATACCCGTACACAGCGTAGCAACCTTGGGTCAGGTCACGCTTGCCCCGGGTTTCAACTGCATCAGGCTCGGCGACGGCAGCGGTGACGACACCGGCGCCGAACCTTCCTCGGCTGCCTGCTGCACCGACGGCAAACCTTGCCCAGCTGTCAGCGGCATCGACGACCAAGCCCGCTTGGCCATCCTCAACGACCACCGTGTGAACGGCATTGCAGATGCACGCTCTGGGGCCTCTTCGGGCGGCGGCCCGTCACCAAACTCCATCAGCAGCGAAACAACCTCGCCCAGACGCCGGGAATCCGCGAGCTGAACCGGCGAGAGGCCGAGCCAGTTCTTTGCCGAGTGCAGCTGGGCACCCCGTTCCAAAAGCCGTCTCATGAGCCGCAGGCTGCGTGTTGACTGCTTTTCGTTTCCCTCGGCAGGGTGGAACTGACAGGCAAAGTGCAGCGGCGTGGAGCCCCGGTTGTCTACAGGGTCGACGATTTGGTCAGGATGCGCGAGGAGTTCCGCCGCGATGCTGTCATGTGCCGCCCATGCGGCGTGATGGAGAGGGACCTGGCCGAGGTCGTCGCGCGCCATGACCTTGGCGCCGCGTTGGATGAGCTCGGCGACGATGCGGTGCTCCGCGCGTGCGGCCGCGATGTGCAGCGGTGTCTCGTTCGAGTCGCTTCTCGCGTTGGGATTCGCGCCGGCATCCAAGAGTTGCTTGACGGCCGCCAACGTGTTCGGGCACGATTCGCGCCAGACGCTGCCCGCGCGGCAGGCCATGTGCAACGGGGTAGTGCCGAGGTTGCTCAGTGCGTCGACTTCTGCCCCATGTCGTAGTAGGAGATCGATGATGCGGACAACCCCGTTGGGCGCCGCGTCCCTTCCGTCAGGGTTCGAGTTACCTTCTTCCGGGAGTGCTGGTTCAGGAATGTTGTAACAAATAGCATGTAAGGGGGTGTGGCCATCGTTATCAAGGACATTGCAACGCGCGCCGTTTGTCAGCAGCAGCTCTACCATGTCGTAATCTGCCGTCTCCGCCACTGCAACGCCGTTACCCTCACCCCCGCCCAAGCCTCCTCCCGAGTTGTTCGTGCAAGCGATATGCAACACTGCCCGGTGATCCTTATCAAACGCATTGATGTTCGCATGGTGTTGAAGCAGTTCCGAGACAATCGCAGCGTCCCGCGCCGCCACTGCGATGTGCAGAGCTGTCCGACCGACGGGGTCACGCCTATCTACCAACGGAACACGCTCACGATCGTATTGGAACAAATGGCCAGGGAGAGAATCTTCGTTGATTCTGGATCCCTCCTGGACTCGAGAGAGAAATGTCTGCAGCAGTGAGATGTCGCGTTTTGCCACCAGTTTATGAAGAAGGGGGCGGTCATTGAAGTCGTTGTCCTCAAAATACGAGCCGAAAGGACGCAAGAGAAAATCGAGGGCGGTTCTATTTCGCCTTCTCACCGCCTCGATGGCCGCCGATTTCAGGAGTGTTGTGTTTAGAAGGTCTTCTGGCATATGAGGGCCGGCAGAGCTTGTGAATGGTTCCGTCCCAGATGGCTGCGGATGGGCCGTATCCAGCCCTTCTATGGTGGTGCCCAAATCGCGGGTTTGGTCGCGAAAGGGTTCTGGCACACGAGTGCCCCAAAGATCTGTGGACGAGTCTGTCACGGATAGCTCCGCGTTGGCCGTATCCCGCCGTTGGATGGTGCCTAGCTTGCGGACCCAAGATAAAAGCTCTTGGTCCGCAGCGAAGTAGAGCAGTCCAGTGTTGAGGGACAAGTCCTCGGCCAAGGCCAACCACCTGATCCATTGTTCTTTCTTCTGGAAGCGACGGACAACCGGAGTTGGGTCGGCCCCTGCTTCATCAGCCAGCCGAGCATGAGTGAAGATCTCGGATACGGCGTAAGAGAGGAGTGCCGGGTAGTCCTCGAGAAGCCGCGTCTGTACCGTCATGGTATCGTGCGGAAGAGACGGGTTCACCGAGATCTGATCGGGGGCGATTTTGTACATGGACATTCTCTGTGCAAAGTAGTCACGGCCCCAGGCCGCGTCGGACGCCTTTTTGAGCTGTTCAAAGACGGACTCTCCCTGTGGAACATCAAGGCCCGAGGCCGGCGGCCGTTTGGGAGCGGACGGGCCACCCTCGGGGATTGACTCCGGACCGAACGCAAAATGCGCGCCCATTCCTGAAAGTTCCACTCTTACCGAATCATGGCTGTACCTCCTAGCCAGTGCTCTGTAGCTGCTGGAATGGCTGTAAGCGGAGCCAAAGCTTTTGACACTGCCGGAATCTCTCCGTCCCCAGCCGCCAGGGGCGGCTTGGTTAGAGGATAGGCCAATATCACTCGAAGACGACGAGGAGCTCGGCCGGGAGCCTCTTCTCATTCTCATAGGGACAGACAGAAATTCCTGAGTGCGCGGGGCAACGGGTTTCCCCAACGGCAGGGTGCGCGCCTCTACGAGCGCATCCAGCTCCCTGATGTTGATATAGTCCAAGCAAGTGCCGATGATGGAGAGATGTCCTCGGGCAACGAAGGATTGGCTGTGACTCTCGATAAACAAAGAGGAGGCATCGCCGTCCAGGAAGTATTGCCGTACCGATTCGTGAATTACCTGTACGATGCGGTTCTCGCCCTGGTCGAGTTCCATCGAGCCGGCGCCAGCGTAAACAGAGCTGAGCGCGGAGCCGTCGCTTTGATGATCGCCAACGCTGGATACTATTTCGATTAAACCCTTGGATACCGTTCTGATTTGCTTGGCCAACTGCTCAGAACTGTCCGTGTAACTCTCTGACTTCCGCCACGCGGCGAGAGACTCGGGCGGTTCAGGCTGGATGAAACCAAGGATGTGATGCCATTCGTAGAGACGGAGAGGCCTGGTCGCCAAAACAACCCACTCAAAAAGCCGGAGAGTGAGTAGTCTCGACCTTGGCTCCAGGGTCCGGAGTAGGGACGAGAAAAGGGTCTCTAATTCCTCGGGGATGTTGTCGATTTCCCCGAGCAAAGCCCGTAAGCTCGTGCCCTCATCCCGTTTTCGAAGTATATCGTCCACAACCAAGGTCACCCACAGAAACACGCCAGCTGCCTTGCCAATGACGCGGTCCCTGAGAATTTGTTTTTCTGGTTCTGACTCGGAAATCCCGAGGCCAAGTTTCTGGTCCACATACGTGATGATATCTTGGTCGTTGTGCTGATCCACGATAATTTCGGGGCAGTTGGTGACTGTGATGGTTGGGAAATGACGGCTTGAAAGACAAACGCTGAGCTCAGTTCCGGCAGCATGGGCAGACTGGGTGATCTCCCTCCAGAAGTACGCTTGGGACCGCATGGTCTTGGCGTCGCACTCGTCGAGAGCATCAACAAAAATGACGGTTCTTCCCTCCATTTTCGTCGCAAACATGGACTGAAAGAAGGCCTTGAGTTCGGACTCGCTGAGAGCGGGTGGCTCGTCTGGGTTCAGGTCACTCTTGGACGACAGAATCTGGGCGAATCGACGGAGATGGGCAGGATACCGGGGTAGGAGTTGATACAGCAGTGACCGAAAGAGGCCGAGAGGCGAATGCTCCAGATCGCTGCCTTTTGCGTTGAAGAAGAAAGCTGCGGTCCAGTAACCGGACTGTACTTGCTGAGCCTCTGCCCTCCGGAACGCTGCCTTCATGAGGGTCGATTTCCCTGCGCCGGGTTTGCCCTTCAACCAGAGAAGACAGCAATGCTTGTCTTGGTTCCGGCTGTGAAACCAGTCTTGATACGAGGGCTGTTCAAAGAGCCAAAGCGTCGTCTGCGCGGCAGGCTCTTCCACGTTCCGCCATCGTTCATCCATGCCCGCATACCACAGAGTTCTGAGACTGGACATCTCAGCGGCGCTCAGACCAAGATGCCTCCCGCTTCTCGTTCGCGTTGACCGCGCCGACCTCAATGATCGAGCGCTGAGAGATGGCTTATGCCGTTGGATATGGCCGTCATGGTGGACTTTTTGCTCGTTGAGACCGACCAACGAGGCATATATGGAACCAACCTCTCCGGATAGTTTCAGGTAGTTTGGGTCGTCGGGGCCTTTGAACCTGCACATGTCCATGTGGTTTGCCTGGATGGTTTCTGCTCGCTCACGGGGGTCACCTATGCACGACGAAGAGTCCGGGACGACCTTGTTGCCCAAAACTGACAAGTTGACACCCGTCAACCCTAGGCCCTCCTGGAACGTCTTGACCCGGAAGTCGTACTTGAACCAGAGTGCCGAGAAGGATTCTTGGGCACGTTCAAGGTCGGTAGTCCTGACATTCAGGGCGTTGAGAATGGCGTCGTTGGTCTCCATTCTGAATGTGCTAATCAGGCTTCTGGCCCATTCGCCAACGGCGGCCAGCTCTGGGCTTCCTCGGTGAGGAGTGGAGGAAGACGACAGCTGATGTAGAGTCAACGATGTTTTTCGGTCCCTCCTCGGTGGCCGTGGCGGATTGGGCGAGCATTTCCTTGACGACCACCCCTCCGAGGCTGTGAGCGATAAAGATTAGGGGTCGATCAAGCTGTCTTGCCCTGGACAAGGCGAAGAGTAGGTCCTTGGCGTGGGAGAAGACACTGTTCTTGTTCGTCGCGGCTCTGGCATACTTGGTGACCTTGGTGTCGTAGCCATAAACGAGGACACGAGACTGGGGACAATCCTTCGGGAGTAGATCCCGCGGCCAGTAGATGAACGAATCGGGCTCCGGGAGCTCCTGTGGCCGATCTTGTTCTGCCGGTTGCGGGGACTTGTTACTCGGGGAGGACTTCCGCAGCCGCACGGGAATCATAGCGCGTAGGGAATCTCTCTTCTTGCCGCGTTGTACCGGCAGAGAGGCCTGCCGCGGGGGCGACGGTCTGTTGCAGGCCCATGTTGTGAAAGGGTGGCCTTGAAGACCATGGACAATGACAATGCTGGAGAAGTTAGTCGGCGTGTAAGGTATGTAGGAAGGAAAACTAAATGGGAAGGAAGAAGGGAGACAGAAAATAGAAGGGAGAAAAAGAAAAGAAAAAGAGAAAAAAAGAATTAGTAAAATAAAACACACTCAACAACGGCGGCTGGCGCACTGCCCTCGGGCTCATGGACTATCGAAAACCCTGTGTCGCTGATGATTCCATTTGGGTATTGATATTGTATGGGCATCTCTCGCAGGGCCCCGTGTACCAAACCTCATTTTTATCTGATGTTAGGATCGACTCTGGAGTCGCGATAAAATGAGGGAAATGGAAGCTGGCGACATGTTGACGAAGCTGACGAACGAGGCTCGCAAGGCACACTCTGAGTGGCGGGAACTGGAAGGGAGGCAGCTCGTGTAGGCTCATCACGCAGGGGTCTTGGCCCTACTCTCCTACCCCAATCAAGCCTGGGAAAAACAGGAACACACGTGAGCTCGGTAGGTAGTTACTGTCGCATCATGGGAAGGCAGGTACCTAAATCGTACCTACTAAGCAAGCCAGAAAGTTCCTGGGCTGACTACCTACCTAGGTATGTATCTCAACATTTACTTACACACAACTTCCAAGTTTGCCCATTTCTTGCTCGTCAGCCCCGAATCACCAACCACCATACTCCAAATTTCCCGGCGGTAGCTCGTCACACTGAGAGTTGCCATATTGGGGTCAGTCTGGGGGGTCAATATAATGAACAGTGCAACAGAAAACGGAAGCGGTTGGGCTTTCTCCCTTTTAAGAAGGAAAGTAACATGGAAAATAAGACACAAAAATAAAATCCCCCCAAAAATAAAACAGGACAGAATCCTTTCAACAGATGCGATCCATTTCCGAACAAGACTATAACTCGTTAACTACAACTACACAGTACCTTGAATGAGCAGGCCAAGGTCGTCGGCGAAGAGTCCCCGGTCCCTGCTTCCCCGCGTTCCCGGGTCGGCGGGTTCTTGGTTCCCTGACTCGGCCCGACCCACCGGCCTGTGTCAAGACCGGAAAGGGAATAGGAGGGCGGCTTTGTTCCGCACTTGCTCGTAACCGAGGCTTGTAATACAGGGACAGCGATAGCTTTCGGGACGTGCGAGGGCGAGGGCGAGGGCGAGGGCGAGGGCGAGGGTAAGAGTATGGGTGGAGGTAGGGGTGAGGCGAAAGGCGAAAGGCGTTCATTGAGCACCATGGCCGGGCCTTGTTAGTCTCTCCAGGTACTTCGTGATGGGTGGGCATCTCCTCCGTCCCTCTATTATCCCCGAGAAGGTAGATATTTCTCTTCTCGTCAACCAAGCGGTTCAGTTCACACATGTTCTGTTACCTATCGTCCACTTCACGTCCAATAGGTAGCCATGGAGCCGTCTAGTTCCAACAGGGGCTTCTTTCAGCAACAGCCCATCATCAAGAACCAGTTCCATGACGATGTTAGCCTCCAACGCATCACCAAGCGTATGTACACTCGCTTCGTTCTCATCGCGATGAACCTCCACAATATTGATCCAGCCAGTGTTCCTCCCCTCCACCCTCCTCGACCGGATCAGCCCCGAAGCCGGCCAGCTCGGCGACCATGTTCTCTCCCAGCAAGTCTTCGATTGGATAACCGACGCCGAACACAATCAGCCGCATCTGCGTGGCTCCGGCCGAGACGCCTTTGGAAAGCCCGTGAGCGAGCTGGTTGTCACAGAGGGCTGGCGGAAGCTGCAAGACTTCGGCATCCAAAAGGGGTAAGCAAGGCGGCCCCAGCCCGACCTCGTATACGGAGTCAATAAATATAGCCAAGCCTGCTCACTGGCACTACAGCATCGTCGCGCTCAACTACGACTCTGACTATGGCCCATATAACCGACTCGTCCAGTTCATCCGCTGCCACCTCTGGGAGGGATCATGCGCCAACACCCTCTGCCCTGCTGCCATGCAGGACGGCGCCGCTCGGCTCCTCCAGCGTCACCTCTCGAAGCAGACCGGCCTCTCCCCAACCGAGTGCCGGGTCTTCCAAAATGCCTTCGATCACCTCACCTCACGCGACCCAGCCAAGGCATGGACTAGTGGCCAGTGGATGACCGAACGCACCGGCGGCAGTGATGTCTCCCAGACCGAAACCGTCGCCACCTACGACCCCTATCCCGACGCCTCTTCGATCCCCTTGGCTGATGTTGACGAGAACATCCCTCTTGGCCCTTGGTCCATCTCGGGCTTCAAGTGGTTCTCGTCCGCGACTGACTCGCAGATGACCATCCTCCTCGCCAAAACCAGTCCCTTCAAAGGCGTCAGCGCTTTTCTCGCCCCGATGCGCCGCCACAACCCCTCCCTCGTCTCCCCGACCGGCGTCCGCGGCGGCAGCGAGCTCAACGGCGTGACAATCCAGCGGCTCAAGCACAAGCTCGGCACACAATCCCTCCCGACCGCCGAGCTCGAACTCAACAACATGCGCGGGTGGCTGATTGGTGAAGAGGGCCAAGGCATCCGCGAGATCAGCACCATCCTGACCATCACCCGCGTGCACACCACCGTTTCCTCGGTCGGGTATCTGGGCCGCGCCCTTGCTGTGGCCAAGGGCTTTGCCCTCGTCCGCGAAGTAGGCGTCGGTCGCGGGCGCCGCATCCCACTCTCCTCCCACCCCCTGCATATGCGCACCCTCGCCAACATCACCACCCACTACCACGGCCTGATGCTGTTAGTGTACTACACTGTCTCGTTGCTTGGGCAATCCGAGTCGTCCTCCTCCCCAACCCCTTCAACCCCTCCCCCTCCCACCACCGCCTCAACCACCGCCACAGCCTCTTCAACCACCACCACCCCAACCCATCCCCTCCACCCCCATCCTCCTTTCCCCCTCAACCCCCTAAATCCCCCCAACACAGCCCCGCTCCTCCGCGTCCTCTCCTCCCTGCATAAATCCCACACCTCCCACCTCGCCATCCCCCTCCTCTACAACAGCCTCCAATCCCTCGGCGGCCTCGGCTACCTGCTCAACGACGAGTCCCAGCCCATCAACGTGGCGCGGCTCTTCCGCGACGGGTGCGTGGGTGCCGTGTGGGAGGGCACGACCGACGTGCTTGCGGGCGACGCGTTAAGGGTTTTGAAGCACCCTCTTCAGGGGGTTGAGAGTATAAGGGTTTTAGGGGAGGTGGTGGAGGGGGGGTTGGGGGTGGTGGTGAGGGATAAAGGGGTGGTGAAGTGGGGGGAGGGGGTGCGGAGGGGGTGGGAGGAGGTGAAGGGGAGGATTGAGTCGGGTACTCAAGAGGAGTTGTTGTCTGAGGCGAGGGGGTTGGTGTTTCGGATTGCGGAAGCGCTGGTGGCGGTTTTGTACTTGGTGGATGCGGCAGTCCACCCAGGGGAAGAGATTGAGGAGATGTGTAGGCGGTATTTGGTGGAAAAGAGGTTTATACTGGAAAAGGATGGGGAGGGAAGGAGGGATTTGGCGATGGATCAGGCGATTGTTTACGGGGCTGGGAAGGGCCCCGGTCAGGGGGCGCCGGAAACCAAGCTGTGATGGTCATCAAGCAGAACAAGATTGGTGGTATACTCAACATTGATTTATTACCAGTGAGTCCACCGTTGCATGTGCTCTAGGAAATCTATATGTTGTCGCTGAATGCTTACAGTAGTCGTAGAAAGCTAGTCAAACCCCATCCCCCGTGCCAAAATACACCCGACTCCTTTAACAAACAGGCAACAATTAATGCCGGTGAAAATATTAATGAGTCGTAATCATGAGAAAATGGACAATTCGAAGAGAACGAAATGTCATCAACACCAATTGCCCCGTCCCACCGCCTACCCGCCTACCAAGTAAACATCATCAACGCCGGGTTCAGCAGCACGGGCAGCGCAAAGTGCGACACCACCGTGGTCGCCAGCGGATAGATGCTATAAAAGGTGTTGATGCGCCACAGGACGGGGAAGACGGTGTTGCCGCAGATCATCAGGGCGGTGCAGACGAAGCAATAAAGGAAAGTCCACTTGAAGCGACGGATAATGCGCCAGATCTCCGGACCGAAGCGCACCTCCTCGAGCTCCTTGGCCGTGGCGCCCCAGGCCATGTCGATCTCAAAGAAGTGCGACAGGATGGCCTGCGACACGTGCAGCGAGATGCCGCCGAGGAAGATAGCGAACATGGGGATCCATTTGAGGTTCTCGAAATCTGTACTCGCGAATTAGTGAGTGGAAGAAGACTATAAAGGGAGACAACGGAGACGTACATGCTGATAGAAGCGATCTTTCGCTCAGCCGGTACCGCAGGACCGCCAACGAGAGATTACCCAGCCCGGTGAAGACAACAATGATGGAGATGTAAATGGCGAACGAGTCGAGGTAGTACTTATCGTACAGGCCAGTAAACCAGCCAGTGACGAAATAGTTCACCAGCGTCAAAAGCCACGCTGCGGCAATGGCATAGTACGTCCCGATGTACGCCATAATGGTCATCTTCTTCGGGAACGGGATGCTAGAGCCGATAAACTTCTTAAACAAGGGGGTGAACGGCCCACGGACGAGCCAGAGTCGTAGTGGATGGAACAGCAGTTCGTTGCAGCCGTAGGCGTACTTCTCCCAGCGGGCCAGCTCGTCGTAGACGGTCAAGCTGACGCCCTCCTTGAAGCCGTCGCCCGTATACGAGGCGTAGCGTAGTGTGTACTTGGCAACTTGCAGACGCAGCGACATGTCGAAGTCCTCCGACACGTGCGACTCGGACCAGTACTTCTCGTATCCATCCTCGTCTGTGAAGGCGGCCGCGTCCTGGAGAGCTTGCCACCGGAGGATGGCGTTGTGGCCGACGAAGGGGCAGGCGTCGCCCGACGCGACGGCGAAAGTGATGCACGAGTAGATGAGGTTGGTGAACCAGGTAACACTGCGAGATGTCAGTATGTTTTGCAATCAGAAGGGGGCGAGGCTGCTACTCACCCATTCTCAAAGAACGAGCTGGTAACGTTCATGACGCCCGACTGGAACTGCAGAATGGCCACCTCCGGGCTCTGCTCCATCTCGCTAACGGCATCCAGCAGACAGTCGTGCGGCACGCGAGTGTCCGAGTCGATGAGCAGGATGTAGTCGCCAATGCGGATATTTCCCTCGGCCCAGGTGCGGCCTTCGTCCTCCTGCAACACGTCGGCTAAACACTGCTGATAGGCGCTGTTCTCCTGCTCGTTGTTCCACTTGCTACCGCGCTTGACGGCAAGCAGCTTATCCTCGACGCGGTTGCTGACGTGCAGCGCATAGTTCATGTTGCTGGCCTTCTTGAACTTGCCGCGGCGGAGGAAACGCTTCTCCTCCGAGCCGTCCTCGGGCTTGGGGTTGTGCGCCGGGCGCGCCACCCAGCCGATGTTGTGTTCATCGTAAAAGTCGCGGCGGGCTTGGGCGTCCTCGTCCGAGATGAGCTGCATGCCGTCATCGTTGACGAAGATGTTGGCCGAGCCGCCTTGCATCTCGTACGTGCTGATAGCTGCCTTCAGCGAGACAACCGTGGGTTTAATGACACCAGTAAGACCCTCTTTGTACACGGGCATCTGGATAGTGACATGCGGCAGAGCCCCTTGGTTGCGGTTAATCCTTTGAGGAGGCTTGCCGCTGAAGAACTTGCTGTTATTGGCAACAGCCGAGATGGGCCCGAAGATTTGGAACAGACTCGTGATGATAGATTGGAAGAAGAACTGGACACAGTTAGCATAAGCCTTTGGATCATCAACGGACCGCGGCACTCACCAAGCTGACAAACAATTGTGCCGGAGCCGAAGCCAGCAGCGCAAATCTCAAATACGTCCCGTCGACCACGGTCTGGTAGGCCAACCACCTCCAGCCCAGCGCAGGGCACACGATCCAGAGTGCCAACGTAAGCCCCACCATGGCCGCACTCTCCAGCCTCACTGGCCTCCTCTCCCTAGCCAACGCCTCTTCGAGCTGGCCCGGATCCATCTCCTGCACCGCGACCGCGGCACCGCCCTTCTTCTCTCCACCGGCATCATCCTCCTCGGTCTCGTCATCCCCATTGCCCCAGATCATCTCGATAAATTTTGCCTCGAGGATCTGCACCCTACTGAGCAGCTTCTCCGGCTCATCATCCCACACGATCAGCATGCGCGCATCCTCCACAAACGCCGCGAAATGATGCAGCTGCCCCTTAGGTAGATCCGCCATGGTGCGCAGCACCTGCACACGCAGCCCATCCGGCAGGGGGACATAATCCAGCTCAGTCTTGTGAATGATCGAGTCGAGCAGGGCGCGGACGACGGGGGTGTTGACGGTCATGGCGCAGCGCACGTTCATCTGGGCGACGACGGCGAAGAGAGAGTCCGGGATGGCGGCCATCTGGGGCGGGCAGCAGGCGAAGGCGCCGCGGGCCTTCTTGAGCACCACACCTTCGTAAGGGTCCGCACCCGAAGCGTACTGCTTGCGCAGCTGTTGCTCGTACAGCCAGTTGACCATCATGTCGTTGCGGATCTCGTTGATGGTCTCCGAGTCGTGGTTGCGCGCGTCGTGTGCCGGGAGGAAGGAGTGCCGGAGGGAGGGGGCCCGGGAGGTGTGAGGGCTGGTTTTGGCCGTCTCGGGGGTCTGGTGGCCATGGTGGTGAGTTGCTGGGGTAGCCGCGCCCGGGACTGAGAGCATGCTCACCCGGGCGGAGGTCGGAACGGTCTCGGAACCGGCTGGCGGTGACGGAGGTGTGCCGGCGGCTAACCCGGAGTCCTTCCCTTGTGGCTGGATAGGTTGGAGCTGGTGTGACGGTGCCTTTGAGCCCGACTTCCGGGACCGAGCCCCTTTTGCCTGGGTCCCTTCATTGCTTCCCTTCTGCTCCTCCTCCTTCGATGTCGTAGGGGCGAAGTACGACTGAAACTTCTTCATGTTGGTAACGATTGGACCGGGTCGAAAACACAATGGTTGCTTTGGTGAGGGCGAGTCCCGGAACACCCTGTCACCTTAGCTTCAACGTGAGCGCGTCTCCAAGACGATTACACCTCTCCGTTGCCGTGGGCCGGTCTGGAAAGATCCTCAGGCGGGGAGGAGAAACGGGAGCCGGAGAGTTGGGAACCGGGTGATCGACAGGTGTGGAAGCAAAAGGGAAGAGGGAGAGAAGCGAGCCGGGTAGCTGGGTGTGCCGTGCAGGTGCATCCGGGATATGAGGGTACCCTGTGAAAGCCACTAGCGTCTGGGGGGGGGCTCAAGACCGTGACAGCACAGACTTGCCCCTCGCCAACAAATGAAGATATCGTTAGGGGGTGGGCCATGAACTGGCCCGGATTCGTTTTTCGCGCACCCATGCTTCTTCTCTCTACCGTGGGTAAACATGCAGCTCCTCAGCTCAGCGCTCTGACAACGCAACAAAGTGCAGAAGGGCTGCCTTCGCGGCTTCTGGCGCCCCCCCCCCCTGTCTAGGAAGAGATCGACAAGCCCTGCAAGGTGGGTTTCCCGGCAGGGGCTGATCCGCACCCCCTGTTGGTGTCCCAACGGGCAACCAACCAAAGGATTGAGAAGTCTTTCGAAGTCTGGCTCGTGGTTCGTGTAACTCTACCATTGCGTTTCCAAAGCAGTGTGTCCAACCGTATTTAAGGGAGAGTACTTCTTCTACCACAGGTTGGCGATGAGGAACTTGAAGAATTGTCCCGGGCATGCGTCGTCTGCAAGAAGTGGGTGTCGCGATCTCGAGATAACCGCTAGTTTCTTCCGCATCGGGAATAGACCGCGGGCCAGATCACAACTCAACCATGCAGAGGGCCAGGGGTTGGGACGCTATGGAGAGCTGAGAGGCTGAAATATTCACTTTTTTCCGGACTGGGCCGTGATCGTGGAGCTCCGGCATCGATGGGAGCGGAGCTCAAAAGCCAGAACATTTGCTAGCTGAGCCCTGCAGAGCAGGGAGAACCTGACGAACCAACCCAAAGTTTCCGTCAATTCAGCGCCCGTGGAGTTTTTGCCACACGATGTTCCCTGCTTCGTCGCAAGTGCCGTGGTGCCGTGGGTCGCCATGGACAGAAAACGACGACGACCGGCCAAAAACGAGGCAACGAGGTATCCTCGGTTACTTAGCGCCAGTCCGCCGGAAAGCGAGACAGGCTGCTTTTTTCTAACGTCTTGTTTGGCGAGCTTAAAAACTCCTGCGTCAAAGCACCGAAACAGCCACGACGGTAGTTAACGGCCTCGGCGGCAAGGTCTTGCTTGGGTGGCTTTTGTCGTTCTTGGCGGCAGGACCCGTTCAGCTGGTCCAGTTCCCTTTTCGTGAACGCCATCGTAGCCGGTGGAAACCAATTTTCAGCGCCACCGACAATAACGTTGACCGTCGGAGATGAGCCGAAACGCGGGTAGGGGCAGTAGAATTGAGCAAAACAGAGAGGAATTGGCTCTGCTCGGGGGGACGGGCCAGCGCCAGTAACAACGCCAATGCATGCGGCCGAGAAAGGTTCTGCGCCTCGCTTTCGCTGTTTGTGAAGGCCCAAAGTCGTGTCGGGATCGAGAGTCATCGCAGGTGGACGAACGAATATCACCCACGATCTGATGGGCTGCAACCCTCCTCCGACGCCACTTCATGAGACCGTCCAACCACGGCGAGGACGACGCTGCGGCTCTATGGAAAAACCCCCACGCTCCATCGCCTGATGCTTGCCAGCGTTGGTGTTGGTTTCTGAGAATGAATCCACCGCCCAACGCAAGGCGTCAAATGTGATCAGTTTTGTGTGTCTCGGTTCATCGATTGTTGCAGGCGCACAACATCTCGCTTTTTCTGATGTCACGTCGTATTCGTGGACCCGCGTTGTCTCTGAATCCTCGCTACTCTCCGCGCGGAAAAGATCGACAATCGCTCGCTAAAGATAGACGGCGCGGGGCTGCCAAGGATCGCCTTGGCCGTGTCGCTCAAAGTCGTTATCATTCGGTCTGGCGAGCCATTCTCATGGCTCCTCGAGCCGTCGTCGAACATGCAAAAAACTTCTGCAGAGTTAGTTATGTCCTTACTCAGCTCCGCCCATCACCGCTTAATTCAAACCTGACCGCGAGACACGTCACGTCTCTGGAACCCCGTCGGCGACGAACTCGATCCTTTAGACTATGAATGCTTTCTTTTTTAAAGATGACGAAGTGCGAGGAGAGGCCATTGGCGTATCTCTGAAACGAATTCACGAGTTCAACAGGTCAGTTCTTCAGGAGTTGTTCCAATCGCTCTAAAGATGGTTTTATCAAAGATTGGTCTTCAACATCGAGGTCGGTTGCAAACAAAAGAAAATGGAGGGGCACGACACAACTGGATGCCGAAATCATCTCTATGGAGACTCGAGACGAACCGTCTGGCAATTGAGATGGTAAGAGCGAAAACGGCACATGGCCGAATGCAGCGGATCCATCTCAAAGCAGCGGTGTCAGTTCTGTTAGTGTTTACAAGGAATTGTCTGTGAAAGTCTTAACTGTGGGGAGGCGGGGTCGCTGCCACCTGGTAAGCGGCATGTCAAGCTTCGGTGTTCGGGAAGCAACTTCCTCGAGTACAACTTGCAACCATTCAACACATCAAACTGGCATCAAGCCAGTCAGCCCATCACCATGATGACCGCCCGCCTAGTTTCTTCAATTTTATGATTCCTTCTTTGAGTACTTGCCGTCTCTTACTTTTATTTTATTTGTGATCCCCGTTTCTAGATCGAGGTATACAGAGGTCCCAGGTCCCGGGCCATCGAGGCGACATTCGCATTGTCGCACCAACACGGCCTCTCGTAATTCTACATCACACAACATCTTCCAACATGGCTGTGTTTGTGGATTTGGGTGAGGACGACAATGAGTCTCCTCAAGAAGGACAGCCGATGTGGAATGGCCCAATTGACGCCCTCAAGCCAGTGCCGGCATCGGCGGCAGGTTTAGGCCTCCCCGGTGATGGAGGCATCGGCGCCGGCAATGCCACGTGGAAGGAACGCGAGGAGGCTCACGGGCGCGCAGCCAGGGAGAATCCGAACCAAAACTCCATGACGCAGGCCCTGGGATGCTATCCGTAGGCTGCACCACCCTTCATGCGTTCTCTCAGCTGCATGAAACCATCACCACCTTGGCAGTTTTAGTCCTGCCAAGGGAAACATTGCTGACTCGATGACCAGCATCGTCATGTCGGTTGCCGCTTCGATTGACCTCAACACCCTCGATAACCTGTCGCGGACCTGCCGCCAGATTCGTCAGGGGCTGCTGCAGTACCGCACGATGCTGCTCGTCTCGACCATGCATTGCATCAACGAGCAGGTCCCTGTCGACCCGGAGGACACATTCCGGTACCGAGCCCGTGCTAGCAACTGGTATTACATGCAGGATGCGGGCAGGTCGAGCTACAATGGCAAGTCGGGCCGGTGTGCTCGAGATATGGTGGCCAAGTGCCGGCGGTGTGGCGTGGTCGTCTGCAGGGTGAGCCTGAACCGTGGATGAATCACATCTGTAAACGCGAATTAACATGGCCGTCTAGAACTGTGCTATAAAACCCCCGGCGCCTATCGTGCTGCGAGACCGCCACCGGCGTCTCTGTGGGCCTTGCGTGGCAGCACCGCTTGGTTCCCTGGTCAAGCCGCGGCTTGGACCCGAAATCCGGATTGACTCGGATGACATGGAACGGGCGATCTGCGGGTGCGGCTCCGGGGGCGTATGGCTCTGCCAACCGTGCGGGAGGTCCATTCTCGGCGATGACTCGGAATACAGGGGGTAAATCCGTCCCGCCTCCATACCCATCCATTCATCACATTACCACTAACACTCCTCATCAGCATTTGGAGATGGCGCAACCAATACACCGAAGTCCTCGGCGGTCTCGGCACCGGGATAGGTGAAGGCGATCGCGGCGTCATCTGTGGGCGGGAGACGGAGTGCTGCGCGGCCCGAGAGCGGGAGCAGGAGATGGACGGTGACGCCGAGGATGCGCGTGACGCGGAGTACTTCCAGCTGGCCGCGACAACCCCGCCCAGTGGCCCCAGCAGCAGTGCGTCCTCTCTGACCCCTTGGGCGGCAACCACGATCGGGGCTGGCAGTAGCTCGGCCAGCCTTAGTAGTCTGGTCAGCTCGTCCGGTGCGTCGGTCCAGGACAGGAGGACGCCTAGTCCGGCAATAAAACCGGGGTATGAGAGGCACGAGGTGGAGGGGATCGGTGGGGTCATGAAGAACATGCGAGTGCGTGTATGGTGAAGGTGGGCGCGTGCGTGCCCGAGTGGGATGATGAGCGGGCGAGGGGGGAGATCCTGGGGCGTGAGGTGCAGGGGAAGCGACGGAGTTGGTGTGGTTGGTGTCGGGGGTCATCCCGTCGGGGGTGGATTATGAACGGGATAGGCAGGCAGATGGGAAGGGGAAGGGGGAAGGCCAAGGAGGGTTCAGAAAGATGACTCGTTTGATGCAGGATGGTACGAAGTTACGCTAGTTCCAACTTATTATATACGGAGGTGGGGTGGGGGGTGATCCCGAGTTCAAATCTCGGACGCGCTGCTACTTCAATAAGCTCCTTAAGAACACGACTGCATGACCAAAGCAACCCCAATCCAGCAAAGGATAGGTGATGCAATGTTGAGAGGAATATACAAGGTACATTTTGCATTATACAGTGGGCGGCTGGAGACACCAGCCGTTGTTCCCATTTTTGCTGCCTACAGATCCGCCCATGCCCGTCGTTGACCGTTGAATGCTTTGCCCCTCCATTGATCGTACAGTGGCATTTCCCTAAGTACTCAACCTAGGGCCATTTGGACAGTGCCTGTCGCGGATTTCCGCTCAGGACAACGCCCAAGACACCACACTCTGTCAGATGCAGTGCCCCGCCCCGTCGCTCTCAAGCCCACCTAGCCAACGTAAGGTAAGGAGCGTCAACATCATGGCTGATTGGACCTCGCCCATCATCGATCCAATCCAACCATTCCACCCCATGCCATCCCAGCCACACACAAGCCCCAACATCCCGCTTTTATAACTCGCCATTAAACAGCATCCCCATCCTGGCCTTCCGCTCCCCACGAGCCGCGGCGCGGCGCGGGCCCCAGCGCGCCTTGGCCGCCTCCACCTCCGCCTGCACCTTCTCGCGGTGCTCGCGCGGCGCCTGGCAGCACATCATGACGAACAGCTTGCTGCAGCGGAAGCGCGCCGACAGGTTCGGCACGCTGTGCTCGACCGGGTCCAGCGCCCGCAGCCGCCGCATCTCCTCGATGTCCGCCTTGGTCAGGTGGTGCCGCGCCCGGGTAGCGCGGCTCGCCTTCGATGGAAGGGAAGTCCGCTGCTGATGGCGGGGTGCTGCCGGGTTCTGTTGATTGTTGGTGGTGGTGGTGGTGGTGGGGTTGGGTGTGGGTGGAGGGGTACTGGATGGTGGTGGAGGCGGCGAAGAGCTCCGAGGCGAGGTTGGCGCGCCGCCGCGGGTCTTGCTTGGGCAGGAACTTGAAGGGCGTGTGGTAGACAGAGGCGGCGGACGAGGGCGGGTTGTATGATTTGTCCGGTTGTCGGGCGGGCGTTGCGGTCGGCAGCGCTGCTGTTGGGGTTGAGGAAGGACTCGTGCGGGGGAATGTTGAGCGCACGTCGTGTGCGGGCGGCCGTCGACTTTTGGCGCATGTTCGAGGGAAGGGTGGTGGTGCTGCTCAGCACGAGCCGGGAAGATGTCGGGGCCGAGAGCACGGCCTGCCGGCAGCAGGAGACTGCCGGTCTTGTTACCATGGCCTCCATCGTGATCGGTCGGGGAATTGCACCGTAAAAAAAAGGAACCGACTGTGGGAAGGCGGATCCTCGGTGTCGGTAGGCACAAAACAATCAAGATAGGTCGGCTAGCGGCAAAAATGGGAGAGGGAGTGGTGGAGCAGCTGCAATTCGGAATTGGCTTGTCTGGTGTGCTGTCGGGGCCGCCGTCCACCTCCTTCACTCGGCAAGTGCGGTTTGAAGTCGTGATGCGAATCAACTTTTTCTTAGGCGTCGATAGAAGCCGTCACGTGAGTTCTGAGTTTCTTTTGGCGAGCCAAGCCCCGCTCCGGCTTGTCAGGCCAATCATGGTAGCGCCGGGTTTGTGCCCGCCTCTCCGTGCCCCCGGCCCGAGTGGGGCGCGGTTCAACCGGCGCGGGCCGGTCGTGTGACGGGATTAACGGCGGACACTATCCGGTTCTTTGCTAAAACGACAGCAATCTATAACTACTCCGTAAAAGGGAAAGGTAGTTTACTTCACACACGAGTAGAATGCCGCAAGATCTGGCTAAATTTCTGAAGGACCATTGGGACTAAGACATCGAAACGAAATGGTAGATTGTACTCCCTCCCTATAAACTTTGTCCTCGGGACAACCATTTCATCTGTATGAACGATGTATTTCTATGTTTACGAAAGCGAATTGTTCTTGCTTGATGTGCCTGAGCCCTGCCGCCCGAGGCGCCTTCCGCGATCGGCAAACCGGCTCCTGCAACTTCCGCTCCCCCAAAGCGGCCAACCACAGGTCGCGGTAGGCGACAAGGCAGGCGCAGCGTCGTATTTTTGGCTTTCCCCTGACCCTTCGCGACTTCCTCGATCTCCCAACATGTTTCTCGCGGGCATGGCTAAATGAGGAAACGAACGGTTACCTCACTCCCTGGCGCCAAGTAGCAAGCTGACTGCAAAAATGCTGCTTGCAAGGGTCTGTATCTGCAACGCTCTGGTATTTCGCGCTGATGCAACACAATCAAAGCTGGGCGCATCTTCGACGCCCAATCCCGTCTTTTGGGGGCGGAAAACGGCCGATGCACCGAGAGTCAATCATTCCCATCCTTGATCATCCTTGGTGTGCCTCGATGTTACCATCTGACAGCAGCTCCACAAAGGCAAGACTCTGAAGTCTGCCCTTTCCTCTCGCCTCGGCTTCCAATTTCAACTCGAAAACCATTGTTCATGTACTCATCCGCGTGTTTCTCGGCGCCTTGATGTCGCGTTGGATATCCTCCCGCTATGTTTTCTCCTGAGCGACGGCCAATGCCAACTCTACTCGTCTTTCTCGGCTTATGCTGTGCCTTTGCCGTAGCGGTTCTGGAGGTGCCTGCGCGCAACACCTACCTGGTTCGAGAGAAGTCGGCCGGTCCGTTCCTCCCCCAGCGCTTCCTTGCTCGCGTGATGTTCTGACATGTAAAAGCGACCGTGTTGGGCGACTATGTCTACGTTGACGGGGGCGAGCTCTCGGCATGGTCGGTAAATCGGGTCCGTGAAGGTACGCGATCGACTGCCCCGTCCCACTGTTCAATTCATGGATTTTTAGGACGTCACACGGTGAGAGTTGGGGAATACTAAAGAATTACCTGCAGGAATTGCGGCCGAATCCACACTCTCAATCGACATTAGCCGGTCGTGGACTACTAGCGATGTCTCGATCCGCTCGATCGAGAAGTCTGGACCGAAAAAGTCTAACTTGGTCCTATGGACGGACGAACAGGCCGGGACATTCTACTCGTGGGGCGGCGAGTTTCCGGCAAGTGTGAAGGAAAACATGACAGAGCCCGAGCTCTGGAAATTCAATGCCGACGGCGAGGGTGGGGGCGAATGGTCGATTGTGACGCCTGCAAACGGAGGGACTTTCTCTAACATGCATTCCGCCGCGCTGGGTGCGTCTGCAAACACGGGTACTACGGCATTTGTGATTGGTGGGGAGATCCAAAGGTGGTCGGAGCCAGACACGAACGGTTCGACTCAGGTTGTAGGGGGGATGGTGACGTTCAACATGGCGACGCGCGTGTGGACGAACGAGACGGACAACAGCCCCTTTGCCACACTGGTAGGGGCAAGCGCTCACTATCTCCCATCGTTCGGGAACGACGGCATCATCATCACGCTTGGCGGAATCACCCCTTCTTTGGTAGGCCGTTGGAATGGCAAGGAGCCGTCTCTTGATTTTTACAACATCACCTTGTTCAATCCTACGACAAAGAAGGTTTATTGGCAGCTGACGAGCGGCGATATCCCTACTTCGCCACGGATACAAGCTTGCACGGCTATTATAAAGACCGCCGACGGCGGCTACGACATGTGAGTTATTACGCGGGTGTTAAAAGAGTGCGCGAAGCCGTCGCTGACAACCTGCTCAGCTTCCTCGCTGGCGGAGTCAACCGACGCGACCTATACACCTACCAGGACGCATACGTCTTGAGCCTGCCGGGATTCGTATGGAAAAAAGCCCCAAATATACCGTACAGCGCGCGAGGGGATGCCACCTGCGTGCAAGTGGGCGGCCGGCAGGTGCTGAGCCTTTTCGGCAAGGACATCTGGGGGCTCACCGAAGACCCGGCGCCCAATGGGATGCTCTTGTTTGACATGACGGCTATGCAATGGACAGACTCATACGACGCCGCTGCGGCGGCGTACGAGAGGCCGAGCGCGCTGCAGACCTGGTATAACAACGGGTAGGCATTCTGCGTTTTTATCCGCGCTCTAAAGGGTGCGTGCCCGAGCGTCTTGCTAATAGGGTTATAGGTCGTTCGATCAGGTCGACTGGTCTTCGGAGGAGGTACGGCGACTGTTTGCGCGCAAGTCCACCACACCACCCAGCTCAAGTAAGTGACCATGTCCGGAACGATATATCCAGGGCGCACATGCTGATTCCCCACTAGCACAAAGTTCGGGGCCTTCGCCTACTGAATCTGGCGGTACCGACCCCGCCCCGACAAGCGAACCAGAATCCGCAGGGACCCCGGTCGGCGCCATCGTTGGAGGGGTCGTGGGCGGCATCGGGGGACTGGCCCTAATCGCAGTGGCCGTGTGGATATTCCTCCGACGTCGCAAGCAAAGCACTTTGGTCGGGTCGGTCCAGGACAACAGCACCGATGGAGCTGGCGAGGTCAAGCACCCAGGGCTTCCGGAGGCCGACGCTCCCCATGGCCACACGGAAATGTCGACACCGCGCTCACCAGTCGAGATGGATCCTCGGGGCCTGCCCGCCGAGATGAACCCCGACCCGTATGGTCATTACGAGATGAACCCCCAGACGCACGTCTATCATGAGCTGAATCCCAGCCGCACGTCTATCATGAGATGGACCACCAGACGCAAGCGTTCGAGATGGACCCGCAACAGCGGACGTATGAGATGGATGCTTCACGGCACGGAAGGGGATACTAGTTGGTTCCCTGTGGTGATACCCAGTCTGCGCCCAATGTACGGGCACATGTGCGTGTACATATGTACATACCATACGGACAGATACATACATGATGCGGGCAGGAACTCTGATGCTTGCGTCAGCCTGCCCCCTACCTCTATCCAAGATCCCGCGTGATCCTTGCGAGCGTGAGAGACAGAGAGTCCGAAGGTCGATACCAACAACCCAAGGTTGGTTTTGGTCGGGTCTGAGATAGGTTGGTTGTTGAGGCGCAGCCAGGGGCCTGCAATATTGGAATTTATGCCTAATGCTGCAAGCAGACATACATAGGTACCCTTCCCCGGACACGGCGACATCTAAGACCTACCTTAAATCTTACGTACCTAGGTTGGATCGGAGTCTGCAACTACGAAGCTGGAATGTACAAAATAGGTGAAACCGAGTTGAAAGGTTCCACATCCTTCCACCACCCGTTTTAGGTCTTGCTTCTCTTGGCAGCTGTGCCTTCGGTGGGCCTGCATTACGTCGTTAAGGGACCGACTGGATCACACCCCTCTTTCAGCCTGGGAGCGCTACCAAACAGCGTCATTCCCTGTTGATCGCGATTTGCGTCCCGAGGTCACCGGGTCGCCTTGTCGCTCTGCCCGAGAACAAAGCAAAGTGACGAGAAACAATCCATCCAATCCTCTCTACGATTTATAATAACTCACACGCCCGCATTACCCTTATCCACACATCTAACCCACGCATTCCTATCCCTATCCCAATCGGACTTGCCGCCAGCGCTGATCTGCCTCTTTAACCAAAAACGAAACCGACGCGGCCCGGACCCGGCAAGCGAAAGTTCAGGAACACGAGAGACCAGGGCAGCACGCCGCACGCAGCACAGCACAACACAGCACGGGGGATTCAGGAACCGGGAAAGCCGCACCTTCCTGCAACCTGCATCACACTTTTTGCGCCAGACCCGAAGCCCATCTGGGAAGGCGCCAACCATTGCCCTCCAAAACAGCAAGAATCACCAACCCATCACCACACCCGGTTCCAGGTTTTTCTCGGTCGCTCACCTGCCCCCCCCTTCCCCCGCGTCGCACCGAGCCGGGCCTAGAGCCAAGGTACGACCGCCCTCTATTCCGTGGTTATTGGTTCCAGACAGAGACGCACTTTATCGTCGATATATTCGCGGCGAATCGGGAAATCTGTCCAACCAGTCGCACACATATTGTCTTCACCTCGCCACAACACCTTGTCAAATCCCCACCACCTGCAGCATACTATCGTCCATCACCCACTCAACTTCATCGATCGCCGAAGACAGCATTGCTGACAGCTCTACCTTTTCTGGTAGACATCGGACGCAGACTTGGAACTACTGTAACTTACCCCATTCCTACGCGATCCCCACCTCGCCCCTCACGCCACCACCATATCTCAGCAAGATGAGTCTCGCGACCGCAGTGCCCGCCCAGGGCAGCACCGCGATTCCCACATTGGCAGAGCCGTCGACTACAGAGCGAGACGAGCAAGCGCACGAGTCAGAACTGCTAGCCCGCAGGGAGGCGTCAAAGGCCGCTGAAAGTGAAGAGAAGAAGAAAAAGAAGCGCAGCCTTTTTGGCTTCGGCAAGAAAAAGGAACCCACCCAACCCGCTTCCACCAGCAAACCGACTTCCACGACAACCCATACCACGGCCGCCTCTCCCACCCAAACCGACCGCTCCCGTTTCTCCCCTTCCTCTCCAGGCCGCGGGGGTTTCGGCTCTTCCCCACGCCTCGCATCGCCCGCCGGCAGCCAGATTTTCGAGCGCAACGTCCAAGAAAGCAGCGCCGCGCTGATGCCCGCCTCCCCCGCCATCCCCTCGCATATCCAAACCGAGAACTACATCCCTCCTGTCCTCGACGCCTCCTCCGAAGCCATTACCGACGACCACCTCAATCCGGACACCGTCGAGATCATCACCCACGCCTCCCATCAGCCCGCCTCGGTGAACGTGACCGGCCTAAGCCCGTACGCCGAGCCCTCCTGGGCCGACGAGCTGGCCGCTTTCTCCTCCGCCACCACCACCACCGCTGCCGAGACGGCTTCCAATTACGGTAGCTTCGACACCACCGATGTCCGCCGCCTGTCTTTTATCTCGTTCGCCGACGTTGTTCAAGCCGAACATGGCGGCTTCTCCGCCGGCAGCCCCTCGCGCGACAGCATTCACCTCGCGGGGCTAACCTCCTTCGCCTCGGCCAACAATAACCGCTCCCCCTCGCCCATTCGCTCGCCCGTCTCCTCGGCCGGTGGCGGCGGACCTGGCGGTGTGAGCCCGCCGTTGAGCAAGAGTGGGTCGGTCAAGGGGGGCCTCGAGGCCGCAGCTCGGGCCAGGGCATCGTCACCCTCCGGCACGGGCAAGTCGCTCGGTAGCCCCACCAGCATGATGAGCATGTCGCTGTCGCCGGCGCCCAATGGCGGAGAGATTGCGATCGAGACGATGAGCCAGGCGCTGAGGAGGACCGGCAGCGGAGACTTGAGCGTCGGTGGGAATGGTGTAAGGAGTTTCCCGGGGAGTCCGATTTGATGATTGATAGGGAGGATTATCTTTGAGTGATTTGAGGAAGGGGCGGGAGGATGTGTTGTGGCGGCCGACGGATAGGTTGCGCGATACCCAGCTAGTCACTTTGGGGAGTGGAGGTGGGAGGTAGGGGGGTGGTATTTGGTATCTAGGGGATTTGGGAGCTTGGGGGGAACTGGCGTTTATTTGACTCTTGTCGTGTTTTTTTCTATCTCTCTGTTCTTGTTTTATTTTGTTTTCCGTGCGCAAATACCAAATTTGCATGATTACCTGGAAAAAGGGATGGATGGATCTATGGATGGAATATGCGGTGATCGATGGCGATTGTTTTGTTTTTCTTCTCTTCTACCTGCCCAAGGGCTGTTGATTACTGGATTCTCTTCTTGGTCGGCTATTTGGTGATTGGGATGGGATGGTGGGAGTTCGTTGACCGTGTGGATGATATGGTTTGGGCATTACCCAGGCTGTGGTTCCAGGTTGTGTTGGACTTGTCGATTTGTCGCTCTCGGTATGCCCTTTACCTACCTATATGGCTTGGTGCCCTACGCTCGTAGTAGCGGCTGAGAGTGAACATGATTTGTTTACCTCCCATTCTGGCTTGCTTGGGCTTCTTGCCATGCTTGGAAGGTGATAACTCGCTTGACAACATCCTTGGCGTCCTTGTCTTGTGCCGTGAATGAGGTTACTGGGTCGGTTTTAGTGCTCGTGTTTGGCTTCGAGTCGTGGTTTGGCAGATAGGGCCATGTGCTGTGATGAATGGATGAAAAAGGGAGGTTATTTTGTAAGTCTGCTGTAGGAAGACGATATACAAGCAGTAGTGTGGCGTAGGCTCATAGCCAAAGTCCAAGATTGGCAACGAGATCTTCGTGGTGTCGCTAGGGGTATATATGGGATAGTTCCGGGGGGTAGGTAAAGACTGGTATCCTCACCTGTTGTGGATGGCTTCAGCTCCGGAGATAGTCATGCAAACAACACCCTCGGGTCTTGGGGGGTAAGCTTTCCAGGGGCTCTATTTCACACTCTCACTTCCGCTAGTTATTTACATCCCCGAGGCGGCAGTAGTTCCGCTCAATCTCAGATGCCCTTACCTGCCCACCTCTTCCATCCCAACTTGCGTGACTTCCCGCAACACAACACCGACCAACATCCAGCTGGTCCGCGATCCCGAGGGTTCTTAACTCAGTCCTCTGCTTCCTTCTTCCACCAGAGTCGAAAGTCAGTGGTGCAGTGGTAATAACCGCAACTTGTGGGCGCCATCGGGACACCACACTGCGGATCGTGCAAAGGTAAGCCGCTCCTGGGTTCGACTCTGGCTTCCATCACTTTTGCTTTATTTTGTATATTTTTGGACTGGAATTGGCCACAAAACTTCAAAATCTGTCTATTTTGGATGCAACCAAGCGATTGCATACAAGAACATAGGAGTGGCTGCTATCGAAGGGTTGAGCCTATCAAGCAGAACTGGCCATCTCTCATTATTTAAGCCGCCTTACAAAAGCAATCCATGGCTCAAAAAGTAATTGTCGATTCAACAAGCCCAGTGAAGGCGATCAGTCACCGATCAAAATCATCAGCATACCTTGTCACAGTCTTCATCTTTCTCTACAATAACCAAGAAAGGCCCGCCAAACAGATATAGCAAACACTCGACTTCCATTACGAGAAGAAATATAAAACAGAGATACGTTCATAGATACACATACGACCAACCTTCAAAAAACCCGCTCCCCGTAAGCAGATTTAACGCCAAAGACCACTTCAGATCCCCCAAGTCAGACGACTCACCTCTTTTTTTGTCAAACCCCTAACGCTCGTAGTAGCAGCTTACTACCTCACGCCCACCATATCATACCCCAAGCAACCAACAAAGAGCGCCTCCCCTCTCACATCTACACACCTTACCAGCAAAACCCTCAGCAAACCCACAAACAGCACAGCCACCCCAAAACCTCTCGGTTCGTCCCGCCCACCCCACCAGGAGGCCAGTGAGTCAAGTCCGGTAACAAACCGGCCCCAAAACTGATGGGGAGGTGGAGTGGGGGCCGTGGCAGTTTATCGGGAATAGTGTCATGCAAGCGAGAGGAGGAAAAGGGGGGCTGTGCAAAACTTTATTTTGACGGTAGGTTTAGGGACACTTGAGTACCTCGACTAGAAGATCAGGTGATATAAGCTACTAAAAGTTTCGGCGCGGAAATAAGGTTGTTGCTTGCCAACTGGCTCTTGGTTTGGTAATGTTGGGATAGTGATGATAGTTGGCGAAAACATCAGTACTAATAATCTTTAGTTATGTCAATATCTGTGAGAGCAAAGCAAAAGGGGCAATCAGGAAACACCTAATCCGGTATCCAGTACTGATGCATCAGCCAACGTTGGGATTGCAGCTAATCTGTTTTGGTTGTAAACTTCTTTGACCGCACCCACAATTGGTGATCCGGAAGGAACAGTACCTGTGTGGAACGTCAAGTTGACATCGAGTCACTTGCCGTAACACGGCACAAGCTAAGAGGAGATGGCGAGCTGGTCGTGTTGTTAGGTTATTAAGCAATGAGTCCAGTCCCGCATCTACGGGGCAGGCAGACTCATTCTCAGTCTTGCATCCCAAACCAGTGGCGCATCACATAGAAGGGGCTACAGGGAAGCGACACATCCTTCATTATAACCACAGTCAAGTAGTCACCACAAGACCAATAGCAGCGACCACAGCAAATGGACACAAACACATTTAAAATTCGTCATCTGCCTCTGTCCACAGAGGCAAGTTGGTATCAAGGCTAAAACAAACCACATCACCAACCACCAACCCAACCCAACCCAACCCCCACACACACTCATTACCAGCATAACAAAAACATCACACCAGTCAAAACGACTCAAACTCAAACCCTAACCTCCGACTTCTCATCCTCCTCAAACTTGGCCCTCGACACCTTGTCGCCAACCGTGCCCTTCGGCAGCATGTTGAGCTGATCCTCCTGCTTATCCAGATGACGGAACTGGAGCCAGAACATGGAGCCACCAAACACGGCCAGGATGGCCACCACGGCATAGTTCCAGACCAGCAGCGGGTCATCGGCCAGGGGCACCAGAGCAAACCCAATAGCCGACGAGATGGCGTTCATGAACAGCGCGACGGACTGCACCATGGAGCGCATGTTGGCGGGGGCCTTGGAGTGGGCGTACTCGAGGGACGTGATGGAGGCCATGATCTCGGAGAAGGCGATGAGGACGTAGGAGCCCGTCTGGGCCCACATGCTGAGCGGCGAGCGGTCGCACTCCCTGTCGGTGCCCGGCACCAGGCCGTTGGCGTAGTTGCCGCACTCGTTGCGCTGGTAGATGTAGTACTGGATGACGCAGGCCCAGATCATGGCGCTGGCGGCGACAAAGTAGCCGATGGCGATGCGCTTGAGCGGGGTCGGGTTGAGGCGCAGCTTGCGGAGGGCCGGGTAGACGACGGTGTCGAGGAGCGGGATCAGGATGATGAGCGCGAAGGGGTTCAGGTTGTTCATGACGTCGTTGGGCACGCCGCCGACTTGCATGGTGGCCGCTTGCGAGACGAGGTTGTTGTTGACTAGGTAGGGAGCGTTAGTACGGGCGTTATTGACAACAGCTGGCGAGGAAGCAGCTTACTTTGGTTGTAGCAAAGCCAGAACAGAGGGTACCACAGGAAGACAGCGCAGGCGTTGAAACCACGGTGGACCTCGTCAACCCAGGCGTCGTTGAAGTCCATCCACTTGGGCTTAGAGGCAGCGTCAAACTTGGACGGCTTGACATTCTCCCAGAAGGTGCCATCGTGCAGTTGGCGGTACGTCTTGGCGGGGTTGATGGACCAGCGGCCCTTGTTGGCGAGCAAGAACAGCTTGAAGGCCCGGCCGAGAACGGAGCCCTCGGGCGGGACGCGCTTGTAGCGACGGCGGCCCCAGAGCATGACCAGAGGGCAGAAGCAGAGGAGGATGGTAGGGAGCGTGAAGGACAGCCAGAAGCCAACGTAGTGCTCGCAGTAGACCATGGCGAGCTGGCCGCACAGGGCACCGACGTTGATGAACAGGTAGAAATAGTGGTATACGCGCGAAGCTGTCGCCGCGGGATCGACGACGACGCGCTCGCCGCTCGGTAGTGTCCTGACGATCATCCTCTCGAGGTCGAGCTGCTCGACGATGAGGGGGTTGACGTTTGGCTTGAAACCACCAGTACCGATACCCATGAAGACGATACCGATGACCAAGGCGCCAAGGGAGCCGTTGGGGTTCTTGATAACGGGAGGAAGACCGGCGACGATGAGGATGATATGACCAAGGATGTCGATCATGAGGGCGGCACCGATGGTCCGGTAGCGGCCGAGGTAGCTGTCGGCAATCCAGGCACCAAACAGGGGCATGGTGTACTGCCAGAACGAGTTGAAGGTGGTCAGGGCAAACGCTGTCCGCTGGCCGAGACCCAGGGCACCAGCTTGCCCATACTCGATGTCGTAGCTGGCGCCGGTTGTCGAGTATTCAGGTAGCTTCTGCTGGATGAAGTTGGTAAAGACCGCCGTCGTGCCATAATACGAGAAACGCTCGCATAGCTCGATGAAGGCGATGGTGTAGATGCTCCAGGGGATCTTGTCAGGCACTCGACGCAGAGTGTGCAGCTCCTCCTCGGTCGGGGTATCGCCGTCAGCAGAACCGACGCTGATGCCTAGCTGGCGGTCGTCCTGAGCCGATAGGGCGGGAGCCAGCTTGGCCTCCTTGTCCTTGACAATGGCGTTGACATCGTCGCTAACAGCGACGCTGGTCGGGTCTGACGCCATGGTGGGGGGACAGCTCGTCAATAGAGGCTTGGACGGGCCAGACGAGGAGGGGGAGGGAGGGGGTTTAGAATCGAAGTTGGACAAACTGAGAGTCGCAACGAGCGCGACGGACGGGGGAAGTTATATAAATATAGGACGTTCCACTATAGCCACGCAGCGGCGAGACATCCCCGCACGGGAGGGCTGGTAACATGGGACAGGGACATTTGGGGACATTGGGACAATGGTCAGATACCACCCTGTGATGGGGGTAGGATTCGTGAAGGTCTCCCCTCCGGGCCGAGCAATCAGAGGACGTGTTTGCATGGGAAGATGGGATGGGGGGCCGTGGGGCCCAGACGGGCAATACTTGCAGGCCTCTAACTAACTACAGGATGCGAAAGGGAGGAATGGCCACCTCTGGAAAGTGCAAAAGTCTTGGAACTCTTGCCACCTTCCGAGATGGTTCAAGAGCGCCAAGTGATAGTGGGCGGCAGGGTTGTATTTCGCAACCCTCCACTTCGACGACAGGCTCTCCCCTTCTTGCTGATCACGCGAGGGGACAGGCGGCTGAATGACCCCAAGTGCCAGATCTGTCTGAACTTAAGCTTCTTTTACATGGATGGTGTTGCTCTCGTCAACAGCAAGGGATAGGGACGTCTCATCCTGGCGTACCTATCCTGCGGGTGCTAAGACGGTGGCTGCTCGAGCGAAGCTTTCGCCGACGCGGAACTGCCGCTTGGCTGCGGGCGCCAGGACGCAGCCACGGCAGCCCGCAACGGCTTGAGACACAAGAGGTTGGTTCGAAGCTGGTAAGGATTTGCCATCCACACGGAGAACTTCCTAAAGCAACCATGCCCAGCCGCTTGGCGACCAACACCCGACTGGCTCGATAGGCCGTGTAATGTTTGAATGCCGCCGAGAATGCTTGGCATACCCGGCCCCGCTGTCCGCCAAGCGGCACCGAGGCATGGCGACATGCCCATGGGAAGCTTCGCTCACCCTCGTGCAGCAGTCGGAGCTCTCTGCCTTTTTTCGTCGGGAATGGAGCGGAGCAGCTGAGGGGCCGGTCGAAGATTCGCCGCCGACGCTGAATAACTAAACCGCTCCCTCGCAAACCGGAGAGGTGGAGACGGGGGCGCCGTTGGTCTGGTCTGGTCTGGAATCTGGGTCTAGGGACTGGCTCGTGTATCCACCAGCTTCGGTTAGGGGAGCCCCAGCAAGTAGTGTATGTACCGCCCACTGTCTAGACCATTCAACTAGAAATTCCAGATGATAGGCGACGCCGACGATTACGAAGGAGTAGCCTCAACATCGGCGTAACTCATTTTGGGCGGCGGTTTGAGCTTGACGGCGGGTGGCGGGGTGGAGGGAACGCCAAAAAGTTACCACGCTTATCAGCGGTCGAGTCCGAGCCCCCGTACTTGAGCGGCTCGCACAACCGAGGTGTCGCCATCTCGCGGGCGGTTGGAAAAGCTTCATCTCCTTCCTGAACGGTAGGCTGGGCATCTTGGCCTTGACAAAACAAAATCGAAAGTCCGGCCCACTGGTATGGACGTGCATTCGCCCTTAAACGAGAAATTTCCTACTGGGTAGTTATTGAAGTAGTTGCTTGACATCAATGGCTTTCTGCGTCTCACTTTGGGGTGAATATTTTGGATTGGAATCCTGCCGGAATCTCTTGTGGTTACACAGGTAACATTGATGAGTTCGAGTTCGACTCCGAGAAATGGAGTTGCGAGGTGTCAAGTCCCCAATTAAAACAAACATACTGTGGGAACACTAATGTCGTACTGTCCCGCCTGACCATGTCGTATCGTGTAGGATCCAGGTATCCTATTATACTCGGTGCATATGTCAGGCTGCTTCGCTGTCTCGGCTGATGGATGAACTGAGTGGTCGATTCTGAGGTGCTGTGGAAGGAAATTCCGCCGTCCCTTGATTCATGTGCAGTCAGTGGCTTGCAGCAAAGCCGGAACGCAAAGCATATCGCCCCTGCCAAATGGTCCACCTCTCTGCCAAGCACCGCGCTAGTGAGGCACTTACACATGCGTTGCACCTGCCAAATTGGGAAATAAGTTCGACCGACACCAACCAAAATTCATTACTGTGTACCTGATGCTGACTTTTTCCAGCAGATGGATCGATCCTGGTAGCCTGACACGAAACGTCGATGAACTGGATCGCAACGTGACGAGTGGCAATGTTTTGTGCCGTGAAACTCCGCTGCTCCGCGGCGATAGAGATATCAACCCCTCAATGACATGACGTCAAGCTACCAGTTCCTGTGAAACTTGTGTAAACCGAAACTTGGGAGTCGAGGCGGCCCGGATATCGCTGCCGTACGCACGCAGTGCCCCGGGTACCTGCACCACCCAGTGGTTTTTTGGTTGCCAACAAGTCAACTCGGTGTTCCATGCTGGGGGATTTTTGATATTGATGGACCCGCACCTTTGGTTTCGTGGGGAAGGTGGAGTGCTTGGCGCACGAACATGGTCCTGGAAACTTCACCTCGCAGGAACTAATTTCCAAAATTAAATCAAATCCACAAAAAAGAGTGAAAACCGAATGCGAAAATATCCAACTCGTCCATCGTACGAGTGTGAATGAACACTGTTTCTCGGGTGACCACTGGCCTACGAAATAATGGAGTCGGGTCTGTCTTTTTATACACAGCCCCTCAATCAAATGCAGTCAACCGCCACGCCTAGCCGAGACGATCGGTCATTCCGTGGTGGTTGCCATGGCTCGGGCCGAGAGTATGGCTTCCGATTCCGGCCGCTGAGGGCACGACGATGCCGACGAGGCCCTTGGACGGGGCACGGTATCGACGCCCAGACACGAGGCTTGATTCTTTCCACTGGTAACTCCTGTGCTGAACCGGGAACCGAACCATCGGTGACGGCTCTATCCTGCCAAGGGGCCTATGAAAGCGGCGTATCTCAACTGTCTCGACAACGTAATTACGTAACTATCTACATAGTAATTTAGCGGAGCTCAAAGGTGAAGAGAGCGAGAAAGCGGAGAGAAAGAGGGAGAGAAAGAGAAAGAGCGAAAGGGAGGGCGAAAGAAGAGAAAAGTCTAAGTAGAAATTAAAGGAAAAGGAAGAATGAAACGTAAAAAGACTTGACAAAAAAGAGAAGTGAAAGGGGAGAAAAGGCTAAGGAAAAACACAGAAAGTGTGAAACTGAATTGAATGCTTCTACATAGGTACCAATATAATACACATCAGTAACGGGTACTGTTCAGCAGAATCTAGTGGCATGGGTTAGTAGAGTTCATATGTTTATTGTTTGTTCATGAGTAGTTGGTGACAGCAGAACGAGGGTTAGGGTCACAACCTTTGGCAACAAAATCCAGGCAACCATCAGGGTCCCCAATTCGAATTGAGCGCTCAAACCCTCTTTCATGAACCGAACCACTCACAACCTTCCGACAAACCACCATGTCGCAAACAGGGTCGTCTTCACCCCATGGCCGCGCTCAAAAAGCGCTCGAAGGCCTTATTAGATTTCTCCAATGAACCACCTTTTGATACGGCGGCGCAAACGAGGTCGTCTTCCCCGCTATCGCTATCAATCGTCGCTCGAAGGGGTCATCGATTTCTCCATTGAGCCGCCTTTGGATCCTGCCGCGCGCGATCAAGCGAGGCGTAAATTCTACCACATTATTGAACACTTCGACCACACCAGCGGTTCTACCAGTGGGAGTAGTCCTCAATATAGTCGTGCTAAACTTATCCGCTTGACACACGATTACGCGATTTCGCCTGTTTCGCAGGATAACTACCTACGAGCTTTGTTTCGCGCCCTAGAGCTGCTATGGATGGCACCGAAGATTTCAACGACGGTGACTTGGACGAGGGGGTTCAGACGAGGTTTTCCAGCTTTGCGGATTATTTACTAAACAATTTCTTTCTTCCAAGTAGGTCATCCCACCATCTCACGAGTCCTATACTAACACATCCCAGTCAAAGCGTCCACCGCAACGCACGCCCAGCCGTCCCCAGCGTTTCACTCCGGCTATAGACTCCAGGGCGGCGGTGACTTTGTAGGGACCCCGGATCGACTCTCAGCTCTCCGCGGCGCTTGTCTTATTCGCGACCGCCACCGCTGTGTTGTCACACGGAGGTTTGATCAGATCGAAGCCGAAGCGCGGCTCAGGACTGACGGCGAGAGCGCTCGAGACGATGATGGCACTCTGTTTGAAGACGATCCGGAGCCGTTTAGCCACCTGGAAGTGGCCCACATTCTTCCACATTCCTTGACGAAGTTCAAGAAGGGCACAGAACTGGTACGCAAACAAATGCGGAAGCTGTCAATACTGGGTATAAATGTCTAACATCGCCTAGGACCCCTCGAAGCAAGCCGCACTATCGATTCTAAACATGTTTGACGACGGCGTCGTTCACTTGATTGAGGGAGCCGACATTGACAAGCCCCGGAATGCCCTGACGCTTGACCACAATGTCCATCAATGGTTTGGCAACTTTGATATCTTTTTCGAGCCTGTCCCAGACGCCGACAATCACACCTACCGCATCGGCTTCTTTCTCCAACCTCGCGTGGTGAGGGGCATCCTCCCTGTCGTCCGCACACTCTATCTCACAGACAACCGCACAATCGACCCGCCCTCTCCCCGGCTGCTAGCGATCCACCGCGCAATTGGGCATATCCTACATCTGTCCGCGGCGGACCGTTATATTGATAAAATCCTCAGGGATATGGAAGAGGCCCAATGGGAGGACGCCCAGGCGGACGGGTCGACTGATCTGGGGCGGTTGGTGCATCTTGGGCTGTGCTGGATGGCGCCATTAATGCCTATTGACACTATTGATGCACTGTGCACATAGAGCAAAAGGGGAAGAAAGAAAAATAAAAGGACAAAGAGGAGAACGGCGTTTGGCTGAGCGGAAAGAAGAAAGTGAGAGAAGCTTGGGTTGAGCAAAGAGAAAAAGAAGAAAGAAAGTGACTTTGGATTGAGCAAGAAGAAGAAAAGGAAAGCGAAAAGGGGTTGGGCTGGGTAAAAAGAAGAGAAGAAGAAAGAAGAAAAAGGAACTCTGGTGGATTAAGGAGAAGAAAAAAGTGAAACCGGTTTGGGTTGAGCAAGAAGAAAAGTATGACGAAAAAGTATGATCAAAAAATAGAGTCGCTCGGTCTTACCCTCACGGGTGTTTGGATGGACATACCGCGGATCGAACGCGGGACCGTCTGTAATCAATGGGTCATTGCAAAACAGAAATCATACCACTAGACCATATGCCCGTAGACTCTTGTTAGGGACCACTCGTCAGCCACCCGTTATCCGACTAGGGTGGGGTCAGCGGTGGTGCCTTGTGCCTTTTCGTGAAACAGGCAACCAACCAGGTGAAAAGACCGATGCTGCCTTGCCTTTTTCAAGGCTTCTTGACCCTATGCTATATCTTCCATTGTAAAGAGAGAAGTGGCCCTACTAGCATTGTTTTCACCTCCTATCGTCTGTCCAGACACACCGTGACAGCCAGGATAACCCCACCTTCCACATAGTCACACCTCCACACCCTCTTTTTTCCCCCTTGCCATATCATAAATAAGAACTCCTTTACTTTTATTTCTCCTACGTCTCAGGCGAGAGGATGTTAGGTGCAAATGCCACCCGGAGAGAAGTAGGAGGTAGCCAGGCAAGGTTAGCTCATCTCCCCCCGACAAGTATCACCAAAACCTCGATCAAGTCAGATGAACTAAGCAAGTCCCTTAACCTCCCACACACATACTTCACACACATACACCTCACAAACACCCTGCACTAAAGACCAAGCAGTTCATGAACAGGTTTTACATTTTCATCCTCCTCCCCCAACCCCCAAGCTCGTCTATGCTGCCGATGCAAAGTGAATCAACCCCCGCCCAAATGTATACTGATTACATGTCCGCGGCGAGGTCCCACCATTATGTCCATTAACTGACATGAGGGCAGAACAGGAAACGGGTTTTCCTTCTTGAGCACAACACCATGCCCTTCCCCCCTCCCCCTTTCCCCCGCCCCCCTACCCCCTACCCCCTTCTCCAGAATCCAGAAGCCAGAAAAGCCGAAACCCGGCCTCTTTTTCTATCCCGTCTATTTGGATGTGCCCGTTCTAAGCCCCCCCTTCCTTCTCCCCTCCCAAAGCG
This sequence comes from Chaetomium olivaceum, assembly GCA_039881045.1. Classification (NCBI taxonomy): domain Eukaryota; kingdom Fungi; phylum Ascomycota; class Sordariomycetes; order Sordariales; family Chaetomiaceae; genus Chaetomium; species Chaetomium olivaceum. The sequence continues at coordinate 162,139 of JAYWVB010000053.1, read as the reverse complement.
TTCCAAGCAAGTAAGGGTTCGTTCGTCTGATGAGTTCAAAGGAGAGGATGTCGACGGCCGAAAGACCCGCCGCGCAGATGGGCGCTTATTGCGGCGCCGGCTCGTTCGCCCAGTTGTGTAGGCTAGAAGCAAGCATGAGCGTTAGCCAACCAACCACTTTCCCCTCTTACCACCTTCGCGCAGCGTGACAAAAACATACCTGATATCCTGCCTATTATTCGGATTCTCCATGCCCGCGTTCCTGTCCTCCCCATTGACCAGCTCCGCCCCAGCACCAGCAGCAGCAACAGCCGAAGGCGGCACCACAGCAACCCCACCATCCACCAACACGCGCTTAGCAGCGACATTGACCGGCCCGCTGTTCCCCACAACAGCCTCCGAGCCCGCGCCAACACCACCACCCGTGGCACCGGTGGCGACGGCGGCGCCCTCGGCCATCTTGCGCTTCTTGCCGCGGCTCTGGTTGAGGTGCTCGAAGTAGCCCTCGGGCACGGCGGTCTTGTACTTGCCGCAGAAGACGCCGACCTCAAAGTCCTCGACGTTGCCGCCGGGCGTCACCTCCAGGCAGGCGGCCTTGAGGTCGTCCAGGTCCTGGTAGATGACGTCGTCGGCGTTGATGTGCCGCGCGATGTCCTCGCGCGTCTTCTCGTGCGCGATGAGTTCTTGTGGGGTGGCGAGGTCGATACCGTACTGGGACATGTCAGTCGGTGGTGCTCAAAGGTAAATGGTTGGGTTGGGTTAGGTTGGCAAGGAAACTCACGATATGGGGATGTTTGATGGGCGGCGCGCAGCTGGCAAAGATGACCTTGCGGGCGCCGGCCTCGCGCGCCATGCTGACGATCTCCCTGCTGGTGGTGCCGCGCACGATGGAGTCATCCACCAGGCACACGACGCGGCCGTTAAACTCGGACTCCATGGCGCTCAGCTTGCGGCGCACGCTCTTTTGGCGTGCCTTCTGGCCGGGCAGAATGAAGGTGCGGTAGACGTAGCGGTTTTTGATGAAGCCGTTGGAGAAGGGCTTGCTGAGACGCTCCGACACGACGGCCGCCGCCGTGTTGCTCGTCTCGGGGACCGGGATGATGACGTCAATCTCCTTGATGCCCTCCTCGCCTAGCACCTCGCGCAGCTTGTCGGCCAGCTTGGCGCCCATGTTCTGCCGGCTGGTGTTGATCGAGATGCCGTCCATGATGGTGTCGGGCCGAGCGAAGTAGACGTACTCGAAAATGTCGGGGGAGTAGGCCTGCGCCTCGGCGACCTGGTGGAACTGCGGCGAGCCGCCCTTTTGGATGAACACGGCCTGGCCGGGGAGGATGTCCTGGAAGTTGCGGAACCCCAGCTGGCGGAGGGCAATACTCTCCGACGCAAGCATGTAGTCCGTACCACCCTCGATAGTGGCCGACGGCCGGCTGCCCATGATCAGGGGGCGGATGCCGAAGGAGTCCCGAAAGGCGAGAATACCAAAACCGGCGATCATGGCCGTGGCAGCCCATGCGCCCTTGCAGCGCTGGTATGTCTGGGCCAGAGAACTGAAGATATCATCGACGTTAACACGGGCCTTACCCGTCTCGTTGAGGGCATTGGCGAAGACATTGAGCATCAGCTCGCTGTCCGAGTCGGTGTTCACATGGCGGTGGGCCTCCTTGTCGAGGTAGTCTCGCAGCTCGTCGGCGTTGATCAGGTTGCCGTTGTGCGCAAAGCAGATGCCGTAGGGGGAATTGACGTAGAACGGCTGGCTCTCGGCGCTCTGGAAGGGAAGGAGTCAGCTTGACTACACACACACACAGCCAATATAGAGAAAAGGAGACGGCGAATAAAACCCACCGAACTTGTTCCCGCAGTCGGATACCGCAAGTGGGCAATGCCCATGTACCCGGGCAAGTCAGCCACACGCTTGCCGTCCTCGAACACCTTGGACGCCATGCCATTGCCCTTGCACTGGAAGATGCGCCCACCAGTGGCGCACGTTGCGACACCACAAGCATCCTGACCACGATGCTGGAGGTAGTAGAGACTCTCGTGCAGGTCGACAGCAGCATCGGCGCTGGACGAGTCGGCGAGGATGAGGCCGAGAATGCCGCACATCTTGCCGGTTCCTTTTTGGGTCGCGGGGGGTATCAAGTCAAACAACAACAAGGCCACACACAGAGAACGAATTGGGTCGAAAGAGCGACCCTCTCTGTTGTTGGAGGGTTCCCGCGGGGGAGACGAGGGAATTCACACAGGTGTGGAGGAGAGAGTGCCGAAGTCGGTCACCAGGTTTGTTTGTTGACCACGCGCGATGAAAGCAGGCACGGTTCCCTCGCTGGCTGGTTATTAGTGGCAAAGAGATGGGAATCGGACGGAGAGAGACCTGAAACAAGCCCTCAAGTAACAGAGTAGTTCACCGCCGTGGGAGAAGGGCTAAAGGCAACAGGCGGTGGCAGAGACAACCCGAATATGCTTCCATTTTTCTAAAAGTTAAGAGTGGTTTTTCAGTTGCCGAAGAACGGGCACCGGCATCCCTCCATTATATGGCGGGGAAAATTTTCTGGAGGGGCACGTTCGCTGCGGGGCAAGCTGCAGCGTGCATGCTGTGGCGCTGGGGAATCAAGATTGTTGCTTGGCAGGTGTTATCCAGCTTATCCGTTGGTTGCCGCTACAACGGTCGTCGGCGCCCGGAACAAACCCAGGTTACAGTGGGGGTTCCGGAAGGAGGCCGGAACATGAACAGAATCTCGAGGCTCAAAGTGACATGGGACCTGCACCACAACCTCGTTAACCTTAATTCAACTTTGGTTACCCCAATGTTAGTGTGCTATATTATGTTGTGTGTATGCTTCTTAGTGTGACTTGGTGGGCTAACCATATGCCGAAACAACCCTACATTGAATGCCTACATAACACTACCAAACCCCAACTAAAGGTGCCGAAGAACTGCCCAGTCACACATCCAGTCCTCCTTGACCTTGCCGCAGCGTTGGCCTCGGTTCCAAGCATGGTGACGTCTTGCCCAGTCCTCCCTCCTGACCAGGCTCTTAGTAACCACCGCCCCTCCTCCCCTCATGCAGTCATCCCAGGTAATATGCAACAATCTAGGGTACTTAGACAAAAACGCTGTTCCTGGCCTCCGCACCAAGAGAGAAGAGGGCAAATAGAGAGCAGGTAAATCTCCCAAAACGCCAATTGATGCCAAGGGGATTGCAAAGGAATCCAGTCCCAGTCGCAGTTTCAACAAACCAAGGCAGGGTGCAAGGCGGGGCGCTCAAACCAACTCAGCAAGAGCTTTGGCCCGATTCTCTTCGAGCGCCTTGACAAACGTTTCGTAGGGGGTCAGCGTGCCCAGCGCCCGGCGCATATGGGCGTTAACGATCTGCAGGCCGTAGATGTAGCTGGCGTTGACCCAACCGAATCTGCCATATCGAGTTAGCACCTTGTAAACAATCATCCACTTGCTTGCTGGTAGGTAGGTAGTACTCACCCTTCCTTAGCCACGCCCTTGAAATCTAGCCCCTGGTTTCCATACTCGGCATCGACACGGTGGGGGTCGATGGGCCGTGTGACGTCGTATTTCTCGACGACAACGCCGTTGAAGTCGACAAAGGCCTTGGTGATCATGAAGAGCCACTTGTACGCGAGCCGCTCCGCCTCGTCGGTGAAGCTGTACCGGTACAGCCCCGTCCACGCAAGCATCTGCTGCGGCGCCCAGCCGTAGGGGTAGTCCCACTGCCGGTTCGGTCTCTCGAGCCCAATCTCACCACGGCTCTCTTTGGTGCCAGACAACAGGCCGCCAAAGGCTTCGAACCGCGGCAACGCCTTGGTCACCATGGCGGCAGCCTGCTTGGGGCTGCTGACGCCCGCCCAGAGGGCCCAGAATGTGGTAGCGCTTTCGTAGTTGCACCGCTGGCGCTTGGCTGTGTCGTAGTCGAAGTACATGCCTTCTTCCTCGCTCCAGAGGTACTTGTCGATGGCCAGCTTGCGGCGCTTGGCGCGGCGGTCCCAGATGGCCGACGTCTCGACGTGGCCAGGCTCCATGGTGCCGACGCAGTACTCGGCGGGGATGACCAACTTGTCGCCAAACACGTTGCGGATGGTGCGCGCAATGTCCGTCTCGTACTTGAAGAGCAACGAGTTGAGATCGATGGTGGCCAGGTCGGCACACACGCCTTCGAGGCGGTACGAGGTGTCATGGCCGGACTCACGCACCGCGCGGTCGTGCATGAAGTAGTCGTCCAGCTTGGGCTCCTTGATTTTGCCCGTGTTGTACGCCTCGACGAACTCGTTGAACGTGACACCGTGCTTCTCAATGTACGGCTCCAGGATGTGCACGAAATGGTCGGCTTCCGTCTCAGGGGGGACGCCGAGACCTTCAGGCCTGTACCGGGAGAGGCCGGTGACCGGGTCCAACCGGGGCTCGGTCACCCAGACGCTGTGGTACTCCTTGATCGCCGCCAGGATGGCAGTCCGCAGGAATTCAACCGCACCAGGCTCGTGCTTGATCTTGTCGTAGACCCGGAGGGCCATGTCCGTCAAGAAAGGGGGCTGTGACCGGGAAAGGTAGTACGACCGTGTGGCGTTGAGGATTTTGCCGTAGTGCTTGATGCAGAAACAGAAGTTGAGGACCATAGACTTGGCGAGGTCGACCTTGTCGTGGACCAACAGCCCGAGAGATTCCATGTAGCTATCCCAGCCATACAGCTCGTTGAATCGCCCTCCGGGGACAACAAACGGTCGGCCTTTTAGCGTCTTCTCCCCGGTGTCGGGGTCCGTCACCTCCTCCATGTCCACAGCCAGCAGACCGGGCTTGGAGTTCATATCCCGGACAATCTCGGGGGTGATCTTCTCCGGAAGAAGCTGCACATCCAGGCGGATATCGGGCTTCTCCTCCGCCAGCTTCTTGTAGTACTCGTATTGCTCCGGGGCGCCTCTCGGGATGTAGATGCGCGGCCGAGGATCGTCGGTCCAGTCCTTGGGATCCCGTGCTGCAATCTCAATGCTCGAAGCGTCGATGCGCCGTGTCAACCCCTCCCAGAAGTGATCGCGAATCAAGCGTGACAGCCGGTTGACGGGGTTCTCGTTGAGCCTCGCCTCGTCGAGGATGATCTGCTTCCGACCATACTCTTTAGCAAGTGAGAGCTCCTGCAACAGGTTGGAAAGCATATAGGTGCCTCGGATGTCGAAGCGGTTGTAACCATTGGACGCTGCTGTGCGGAGGCTGAGAACCTGGGATGTTTGTCAATCTTCCCTCCATCACGCAACACCCTTTTTCAGCTTTCTTACCTTGGGTCCGGCATCTTCAATGGTAATTTGCATGTTCCTATCCGTATCTTCTTGCATTTGTAGATTCTGGAGTGTCGGCTCGACCTGGATCAGGAATCGGCGGGAATGGGGAATCGTGGACTCATCTAGGCGGGTGTTTTAGTAGGTGGGATGTGAGCATTTCAGCGATGCTCTTACCGTGGCTCCCTCGTCTGTACGGCTCAGGGGCAACCAACCGCTCCATATGCCTCAGCAAACCATTCTATTGTGAAGACCCCGTCAGCAATCGCCCGATGCCTGCGTATCCTCCCGAAGCCCCGCGATGCCTACCTGTGAGTAAGTTCGCGTCCGAGGACCGGCACGGTTGTTCCTGTGGCGGTCTTCGGCAGTATAGTAGGTTTTCGCATCATCGTAAACGTTCGGCAAGTCATCGGATGACATTTGTTTCTTGGGTAAGCCGGAGGCAGGAGGTGCCGGTCCCGCCATTTGAGTTTCCGGATTAATGGGCATCGATGAAGTGAAGAAGCTCGGCGGAACGATCGATATGGTCGGTGAACAGGGCGCAACTCGGAATGTAGACTCAAAGCGCTACTCGGTCCGTGCTCGTGTGCCTGCTTTGCTAGTTGGGAGTTTAGCTAGCTGCCCGATCAGTCAAAGCGGGTTTGCACGATATTGTCGCCTGTTGGTCGCAAGAGGCAAGAAAGGGACGAGACTGCAGAAGGGGTCTGCGGCGTTGCTGGGAGAACTTGTCTCACAATCGGTGTAGCATCGGCCAGGTTGGGGGAGCTTTGGGGGAGGACAGGGTCCGCAAGGTGCCACCTACCACAACGAAAAAAGGACCAGGGGGCCGGCCGAAATTGGGATTCGATCACGGGGGCCTAAAACGTACCGCCAATCTGGAAGCAGCAACCGGGCTCGACTGGGTGGTGGTTGGGGCGAAAACAGGGCTGAACTTGTGTTTCTGTTGGTGGGTGTCTCGGGTGTGCAATGCAATGCGGTTCTTGAGACGAGAGCGGACGGCGTTGCTGTAGGTTTTGCCGTTCTTGCACCTTGCCGATGATCGGATACCGTCACACAGCCAGCTAGTTGATTCTTGAGGCTGGCCGTTTTCGGATATGCCCAACGTTATCAGAGGCCTGACAGTTGTCAATGTTCGGATAAGTCAGAGATGTGAACGAGTAACGTTTAGAAGTTGAGTGCTTGTAAAGGAGATGGTCTGTTTGGACTGGGTAGCTGTTAGTGGAGTCTCGGTGGCAAACCCACGATATTCTGGTGACAGGCAACTTTGTCTGCAGATCCTCCGATCTCTTGGCTCACGAACAACACTTGGAACCTCCGACGACAGTTGGTTACACAAAATGGAGCTACACTATGGAGCCAGGCTATGTGTTGTCGTCCCTTCTTTTTCGGCTGTCTCCAGTAGGAATGTGCAAAGTTTCAGTTCAATATCAGCCCAATTCTCGAGCTCGGCGTTCCTGGTGTCGTCACTTTGGAACCCCAGGGCTCCTCTGCAAGTGGATTGCCTCCATCCAGTGTCACAGCCGGCTGCGGGGATTATGACGCTGCGGATGCAACACGGCACTAACAGACGGCTCAGGCCCACTATGACGGAGCGTTTCCCATGTTTCAGCATCCGCTTCCTATTCCTTTTCACCATGAATCCCCATAGCCTAGGTAGGATGGGTTTGGGGTAAATCCGAAATGCAATGCCGGGACTAGAGCCACGACGACCATGTTGGTGTGTCTTTTCGACACCAAACTTTTTGGCGCGGTATCGGAGCTTCGTTTTCGGAAGTCGACAGGCCAGGGCAGAAACACCGACCGTCATTCCACGCAGCCAATGGACCCCCGCGCACCCACGCAGACGGGAGCTGTGATACCCCGCGGCGTCACCCCGCTTCCGGGGGAGATTGGAGACAGGGAGACTAGGACGGAAAGACGAGCAACATCCGGTGACACAATCATCTTATTTCTCTTTGATATTTCTCTCTCTTCCATTTCCCTTCACATGACCTCTTTTCCAAGTGCTTCCCGTGGTTCTCGAAGCTTGGCACCTCCTCACAGCCCGCTAGACCAATTCAGGTAAGATTCAAAAAGAAACAGCGTGGGGGTCGAGGAGCTCAAGGGACCCGGGCACCACAAAATCGTCCATCGCCGTTTTGGGAGGCCCGACGAGCAGTAGGGGCATTGATATAGTCTCGGATAGGTCGGCTCTTTTGTTTATTCCCCTTTTTCCAGCTCTTCAAAATCAGACGTGGTAGACTCGCGCGTGCCAAGCGCCACCAGGCGTTTGTTTGCACCAGCAACGGTTGATTAACTATTCCGGCCGCGGGGGAAACGCATATTTTCTTAGTGGCATGGCTACGATGCTACGATGCTACGAATTGACAGTCTTCTCCCCTTTGCTTCTCCACGCCCACACTCTCTCGACCCAACTCCATGGAGAGCTGGCTGAAATCATCGGGAGCGGTAGGCTTGGATGGCCTGGAGCTTGCCGATTTCCCGGTCATCGGGCGCGGCGTCAGAACACTGCGGCGTTTCAAGGAAAGAGAGAAGATTCTCACCATCCCAGCTAGTATTCTCTGGACGATCGACCATGCACACGATGATCCCCTTCTTGGACCAGCTCTGCGCTCTGCGCAGCCACCTTTGTCTGTCGAAGACACCTTGGCTATGTACATCCTCTTCATCCGATCTCGCGAGTCGGGTTACGATGGTCTGCGAAGTCATGTGGCGGCGTTGCCGACTAGCTACTCCTCAAGCATCTTCTTTACCGAGGACGAGTTGGAAGTTTGCGCTGGGACTTCACTGTACACCATCACGAAGCAGCTGGAGCAATCGATCCAAGACGATTACAGGTCATTAGTGGTGCGGTTGCTGCTTGGACAGTATCGAGATCTCTTTCCACTCGACAAATTCACCCTCCAAGATGTAGGTTTTATATGCACTTATACGCGTATGATAGATGTTACAACTCATCCGCTAAACGCTTCTTCCCTTCAATCTAGTACAAGTGGGCTCTCTGCACCGTATGGAGTCGTGCGATGGATTTTGTACTGCCCGATGGGAATTCGATTCGACTTGTAGCTCCCTTCGCGGATATGTTGAACCACTCGCCCGAGCTTCAGCCGTGTCATGTCTACGATGTCTCGTCCGGAAATCTCTTTATCCTTGCGGGGAAGGACTACGAAGCTGGAGACCAGGTATGTTTGTCTTGTTCTTGGATGGTAACTACATGTACCTAGTTGTCAGTTTGCTTACCCGAGGCTATTCTTCTAGGCATTCATCTATTATGGACCCATTCCGAATAGTCGCCTTTTACGTCTCTATGGCTTTGTTGTGCCCGGTAATCCTCACGACAGCTATGATCTGGTTCTCGCAACGCACCCTAGTGCGCCATTCTTCAAGCAAAAGCATAAGCTCTGGGTATCGACCGGACTCAATTCGACCTGTACCATCTCCCTCACCCTCGCCGATCCGCTACCGAAAAGCGTCCTTCGATACCTTCGTATTCAGCGATTGGACGAATCAGATCTCGCCGTAGCACATCGGCAAATTGATGCTACACGTGAGCAAATCAGCCAGTCCAACGAAGTGGAAGTCCTACGGTTTTTAGTTGAATCGTTCTCCCATCTCCTGGACGGTTTCGGAACGCAGCTGGAAAAGCTAGAAGCACAACTCGCAGAGGGTGCCTATTCTCCGGGAGGGAACGCATGGGCTGCGGCGCACGTTAGCTTGGGCGAACAACGGGTGTTGAGGTTGGCGAGAAAGAGAGCGGAGGATTTGCTATCGGTGGTGGAGAGCGGAGGCGGCAATGCGAAGGGCTCACCGTCGGCACTGACGCAGTGTGCCCACTGTGGAAAGGATTCTGCGCAGCTGATGTTGTGCGGGAGGTGCAAAGCCGTTGCGTATTGCGGCCGGACATGCCAGGTCGCTCATTTCAAAGAGCACAAGACAATATGTCGAGCTCTTGCTGCTAAGAGTGGTTCTTGAGAGCACAGGCAGAGTTGGTCAGGCCTGCACCGGCTCTTGGCATCGTCTTGCAACCCGCTAGTCCAATTTAAGTAATATTCAAACAAACCGTGGTGGGGTGGTCGAGAGTGGAAGGGACGGGAAAAACCCTCCGGGTCTCCCTCCCTCTTCAGAAGAGACCAAGAAAGAAGTCTGCCAAAACAATAATGCAGATTTCCAGCTTTGTTCAATGCCGCTACCTTGTTTCTTAGGATCTAATAATATGCTTCTGAAACAGCCCGACCCCGACCACGCCGCTCTCACCCGCAAGGGCAAGGCGGGGCTCGCCTGTTGGCCCCCTGACGTGAACCGAGCTGGGGGCCCAACATCTATTTCTTTCCCAATCATCGCCAGATATCCACCGCTACCTAGTGTACAACCAAAAATGCAACCCAGCAGCGCCATCATTTGTATCATGATATGCAGAGAGATAAAAAAAGAAAAGTATAACAAAAACAAGACAATCTGGAGAAACAGAAAGGGGGAGAGGGCAGGGGTAGGTAGAGTGGGCAAGCCAGCAACCCACTGGCTAGTAATCCTCGAGCTCGCTCGGATGCTCCCACTTGATGGGATGCACCAGCATGCTCCTCAAACACATGCGGCCGGTGCCCGTCACCTTCTCCTCCACCACCTTACCCCCCCTCAGCCTCCCCTCCCCGGAGCGGCCGCCATTCGGCCCCCTCCCATCATACTGCGCATACCCCAACCAGCGCCTCCACAACAGGCCCGCAAACTCGCTGTGGTAGTACCAGCTCGTGCCCTTGTGATTATGCTCGTTGCGCAGATCGAACGGGCTGCCGCGGCCCCCGCTGGAGTGGTCGCGCCCGCCGTTGAACGCGCGGTCGACGGCGGCCAGGTCCCACTCGCGGTCGATCAGGACCGGGTGGGGCGCGTAGACGGCCTTGAGGCCGCGGTGCAGCGCGACCGAGGCCGGGAACATCTCGCTGAACATGGTGTGGTGCAGGCGCCAGTTCTCCTCGTGCATGACGGCGAGCAGGCGGCGGCTGAGGCGGGAGGCGGTGATGATGGCGCAGCGCCGGGGCGGGACTGGCAAGGTGGTGCTGTACCCCGTGACGTCCTTGGAGAAGACCCAGCCGGAGTCCTCGGCGTCGAATAGAGGGTTGAGCGTGATCAGGTCGGCGTCCTCGCCTACGCCGCAGTTGGGGTCCGCGCGGGTGGCGCACTGTTCGGGGATGAAGCCCTGCCCGGCTGTCTCGGAGCGGAGCGGGGTGCGCCCGGCGAAGGAGACGGGGCCGAATACGGCGGGCCGGCCGCTGGCGACGGTCTCGCGGTGTACGAGGGCGGTGAAGTTGGCCCAGTCGCCGTGGTAGCGCGGGATGTAGTACTTGGCGGAGCGCTCCCAGGCTTCGACGCGGGATTGTTGTTTGCCCCATTTGCCGAGGCGGTCGAAGAGCTCGTAGTAGTTGCCCAGCCAGCGCATGTCCAGCTCCCAGTTCCAGAAGTGGTCGTACTCCGGGTGGTTCATGGCGAAGTACTGGAGGGGCATGTGCGCGCTCCGGTAGACGCCGTGAATGTCGCCGCCGCTGGGGTTGGAAAAGCTACGCCCAAACTGTCCGGGGTAGACGAGACGCATCTGATCGTGGGACCAGAGCGTGCAGATGCTGTGGAACTCAGCCGGAACGTTGTCGTCGAGAATTCGTTGGGCCGTTACTGGGTCCGCCCAGATGGCTTCGTTGTCGTCGCGGACGTGGAGCAGAAAATGGACGGTGTATTCTCCGCCCGACTTGAGAGCGAGCTCCGATATCATGGCACGGAAGTTGAGGACTGCATGGTGCGTCCACTGGTATCCCGTGTATACCCTAACGACGACGGCAGTCCGCGATATCTTCTCCTTTGGCCGCTCGCTGTGTGAGAAGGTCCGGTCGGTCTGTTTGGCTGTCGAGGTTGCGGATGGTTGGCTCGGGGCGTCGGCGTCGACGAAACGTTGCTTGTTGGATTCGAAGCATCGGGACTGCGCGTCGCCCCAATCAACCTTGTCGTAATTGATCTTGCCCGTCTTCGCCCACACGGCCTCATTCCCTGCTTGCTCCGTGTCCATGCCGACTTCTACACCTCCTTCCTCGAACCGGTAGCCTAACCCGTAAGGACCATACCTTCCGAACCTGTCGAAGCAAACATCGTCTCTCAGCCCCAAAAGGCTATGGGAGCCGATGATGGGCTCCGCCTGACCCTGGATTAGACCGTTGTAAGCAAAGAGGTCCGGAACGGGGATCTTGTTGTCCTTGTCGAGATAGCAAGGCTGCACTTCGTGATATTTGGCGGTGTATGATGGCGACTCGTAATCGGGTTGCGGTACGAATGGGGTGGGAGTGGGCAAGCCTGTGTATGATATTGTGAGTGGAAACGGTGACTTTTCGTCCTTTGGTCTAGGATGCTCCGGTCTGTAATCCACAGCAGGGACGAGGGCCTTGAGACCGACAAAAAATCCGTCGAGACTGCCAAGTTAGAGTTTGCTCCGCGCCTTGGGAACAATATCGGGGGTTCTCACTGCTTGAACTTCAGCCAGTGCTGCATGCCTTCACGCCAGGCCGGAGCCGGCGTCTTATCCGGTCCCGTTACCACCACGACAACCTTCGGGTCACTATTGGCGCCGTTGCTAACACCATTGTTGAGATTATCCTCATACGGATTGGCTTTTACCAAACCCAGCAATCTTTCCCTGCGAAGACTGGCGTTGCTGGAGCTGAGTACGAAGAAAAAGAGAATTATAGCCGCGGCAGTCCAGAGAATGAGTCTCCGGTACAGGGAATGGCCCAGAAATATCCGCGTTCGGCTTCTAGACTTCTGGCGCGCTGAACGAGGCAGAAGAGGCTTTTCGTCTTTGGAGAGTAGGCGTGATATAGATGAGCTGCTTCGGGAAACGAACGTGGGGCGCTCCATCACTTGAGACTCGGGAGACGGCGAGTGAGTTGGTGCGAGATGAGATTGGTTTTGTGCTGGCCAGCAACAGGCAGCTTCTAACGAGCGTGTGGGAGGGTTGACATGTAAAGTAGATGCAACCCGGAAACCTAGGTAGTGAGGCAGCAAGCTGAGAGAAGATGAAGACTGCCAGTTGGAAGTCGAAAACAACGACGGCGATGGAGCAACAAAATCAACCGAAAAAGAACTGTCCTGGCAACCTTACTCAAGACATACGTCACAGGACATGAGCATCGGACAGGTCAACCGAGGGGAAACTTGAAGCACGCCGACCGCACGGGCAGAGGCGGCGGCCCATGCTGCAGGCACGCGGTAAACAAGTATCAGAGAAGGCGTCAGACATCGTCTACGGGTCTGGGCCAGCACAAGACACCCGACCCGCCCCCCTCTAAGCCCTAAGCCGTGGTCACGGCCGTCGACTAGGCCCCAAAGCTTAGCATCCCCGCAAGGGTGCAGTCATCGGTGGATAACCGGACACCCATGTCAGCTCTGTGTTAGTGTATGTGTTAGAGCCTCACGGATCGGCTGGGAACCGGGTGGTTTTCGCATCTCATAACATCCATGACCCCGTCAAGCTTCTAACCGAGCTGCGGCAAAGTGAATGATCGGTCCGGGGGATTGAAGTGTGACAAAAATGACCGATACAGAAAGGATCGCTCCTAATGCAAAAGAAGAAGTCCGATGTTAAGTTTCAAGGCAACAATATGCTACTGGATGTTTCTTGTAATGGTAAGTGGCCATGTTTTGTTTGGGGGCCGATGGGTCTGATCAGGTCTGGTTGCTCGGGTTGGCAAGATGCAATGATGAGATGAAGCAGCCAGATCTGGACCTTCTTAGTCGTTCTTGGGGGGTGCCTGGCATCGGGCCCCACAGTGTTTGCCAAACGCCGATTGGTCAAAGAACCCCTGAGGGTTCCAGATTCGCAGCAGTACGCCTTCCAGAAGTTCGAACCATGAAACACAGCACCAAACACTCCGAGAACTGTGCCACTTGATCCCCCAACACAAGAGTTGGCCAGAAACGTCAGCCGAATCCCCACACCGGGCCAGCCGCCATCGGGTTCGCGTCTCGCATCGGTATGGGGATCGTATCTCAGGTTTGCACAACAACTCGAGTATAGATGAAGCCGGTGCCGGGCCGTCAGGGCGATCCGGGAGTTCCTGCCAAGGCGCCGATCTGTGAGAGACGAGAGATCTTGAAGGGCCTCCTCAACGACCAAAACGCAGCCGTTTTCAGACTCGGTTTCAACCTGCATTATTGCATACACTTCATCACGGCAGCCCCAACGGGAACGGGTACGCGCTAGGGGGCCGCTGCCGATCAGCAGCCAAGAATAGAAGTTGAGCCAACTGAGGCTCAGCAAGCCGTAGCTTGGGAACCACAGAGAACAGGGCATTGGCCTTCGTTTTTTCCTTTTTTGTCGAGATACTTTTTTGATTGGTGCTTTCCTATCACCGAAGCGGAATTCGCCAATATGATTGCTGTTAGAAAGAAGAAGAAAACGCCACAACGGCTCGTACAACGCCTTGACTCTCTCAGCTTTGGCCCAACCATAACGGCGTGCCTGTTTCATATCACGACGCTGCCTTGGAAGCGGGACGATCAATGACTGTTGGTGCTAAACCTCTCAGCCACCCGTCAGCTTAGCACAGTATGTGCAACCCAAGCCACTCCTTGTGTTGTGGAATGGGTAAGCAACCTGATCGGAAGTTGTGGCCATACCGTATATATATCTCGGCCGAGCACATTCTCCTACAAAATGCTTCATAATGGTGCGCATGTTTAGTTTTTGAGCACCGCCACACAACAAGTTTGAAGAACTCAGCCGCGGTACAAAACAATCTAAACTTACGAGACCTTGTTTCTTTTTGCTGTACAGACAAAGCGTGCGTCGACGAAGACCCGGGTCCTGAGGCCCAGGCATCCCTAAGGTAACATACATAGACTTCGGGTTGCAGTTCCTCGATGAGACGGTGTGGGTATTCTGTATGTACCGCGCCTATTTTCATTCCCCTCTTGTTTATATATTGCAAGCAACGAACCGCTGTGACCGTACCTCATGGGAACACACAGCTGAGCAGGTGCATGTCTGAAGCCGCAAGGGCGGCCAACTCGAGGCACATATCACCGGATATGACTAGTAGACCTGTTCCCGCACATAAAGAGACCAAAGCCCAAGCCACTGGCCGCATGTTATCTGGGTCAAAAAGTGCGAAGTCACACGGTTTCCCATATTATATGGAGGTTCGTAACGCACCAGACCATACATCACATCCAAGCAATACAAGCTTGGAAGGTAAACAGCTGATACAAAACGTCATGTACGCCTAGACACCATCATTGCAACTCAGGGGGCTTTTCCGACCTGCTTTACGATTCCCAGCCGTAGTCCTGACCGTACTCTGAGCTTGTCCCTCTTCAGAATTTATCCACTGCCTCAATGAGAACGACACCAACGTACCACCCGTCCAAACATGTACCCATCGGAGCGAGATAAACAAAATCCAACTGCATGAAAAAGTCCTAAGATGACTTCCTCTTGGAATGTGGCACAGAGTTCATCACCCCACCATCTTCAACAGTCTATACGCTCCATCAGCCCCAATAGCACAGCCCTCGCCCATGAAGGTGAGGTGAGGTCAGGGTTATTTGAAGAAACCCTTGAGGGCAAGTCTGCAGGATGATTGACACCCACCTCACCGAAGAGGTATCGGGGATTTTGGCGTGTTAAAACAGCGCCGCGGAAGAAACCCAAGTACCGTGCGTGACATACATACCTAAGTAGGTTAGAAGTTCCTTCCCTGCCCACGGATTCATGGTCAATAGTCAGCGTTCTTTGAGAAGGCACGCCTTGTATTTTATCCGTCTTATCAGGTATCTCGTCAAAAGTTACACTCCCTCCATCTTTTTCTTCAAGTTCACGACACATCATGACTAGCACATCCAAGTCAAGAATGCAGTAATATATAAAACTGCAAATAATCAGCGTAGTTTTTTTCTCTTTTTCTACCAAGGGTTTTGTCACCAAGGCACTCGAAACATATACAACAAATGCATGCTGTTGTTATCTTGCGCAAAAGGGAAAAAAAGAGTTGAGGATGTTTTCGCATCCTCTTTTCAGTGCGGTTTATGTGGATCGAACACATGACCTTCAGATTTCAATTCCCGAAGTTTTACTTCAGTCTGACGCTCTCCCAACTGAGCTAAACCCGCTGAATGATTGGTCTTCAAAAGAAAAAGAAGACTCATATGTGGAATGGAGGGTGGAGTTGGGGGGGAGGGGGGTTGGCCTGTGGAACAACGGGAAGATGGAGAAGCGGGAACGGATTTCGGTTCCAAAGTGGAGTCACGGGAAGCAGCACCGGAACTGGCTTTCCGGAGAACCGGATTGGTGGACCATTTTACGAGAGAGACGGTTATGGCCAAGCGAGAGATGAGCCGTTTGGCTCGACTTGGAAGAATGCGGGGGTAGCGAGCGGAGGACTTGGAGTTGCTGAGGAGAAGACCAACCCCCTTCCCCGCGTAGCCCTGGAGCCATTGGATGCGTGTAAGTGACTTTCCGAAGGCAACGACTGGCAATATCTCTTGTCGCGCAGGCAGGCAGTTCGTCAAGTCGAATAGGCAAACACAGGTATCTATTCACCTCCTATGGCATTGAGGACTTGCGACTGTGAACTTCCTGGTGTTCAGTATTCCCCAACCTTCAACACCATCAACACCCCAAGGGCCGCGTGCGGGGGAAAGGAAATTACGACGCAGGTACAGGCCGCTCCATACGACACACCCAGTGACCATGAACTTCGAGGAACACCCGATGAACCGGATGCGCAAACCACAAATAGCCGTCCCATTAGGATTTACCCGGGGTTGGCTCGCCCGGGACGGGGCCAACGGGCTTGGCCTTCCGGTTAACTGGTCCGGCTGAACGCGGACGACTCCAATTCTGGGGTTGGCGCAGCCCTCGCGTCTATCATTGCTACTCCAACCTCTGGGGACCCGTCGTGGCACTGCGTGGGTAATATGGGATGACGAACTTGTTGGTCTTGTCCCGGGTCCGCGGTGTTGGCGCCGTGCGGGGAGACACTTGAAAGTTGTTTATATTCAGTCCTCAGCCTTCCTACCCCCGAGATTACCATCCCTTCCCACCTCCCTCCTCCCTCTTCACCACCTCCCCCCCCATCCCCAGGTTGCCCCCCACCTCCAACCGCCCACCATGAAACTCTCAGCCCCCCTCATCGCCTCTACTCTCCTTGCCCCGGCGACGGCCCAGCTCCACGACCTCGCCGTGAAGGCCGGTCTCCGCTACTTCGGCGCCGCCACCGACACGCCCGGCTTCCGCGAGCGGGCGCCCTACCCGGAGTCGTACGAGCAGTACGACGCCATCCTCAACGACGGCTCCGAGTTCGGGCAGACGACGCCGACCAACGGGCAGAAGTGGCTGTTCGCGGAGCCGCAGCCGCGCCTCTTCAACTTCACCGAGGGCGACTACGTGGCCGACCTCGCCGAGCGCGGCGGCAAGCTCCTGCGCTGCCACGCCCTCGTCTGGCACAGCCAGCTCGCGCCCTGGGTCGAGGAGACCACCTGGACGCCCGAGGAGCTCCGCGGCGTCATCACCCGCCACATCCGCGGCGTGGCCGGCTACTACAAGGGCCGGTGCCACGCGTGGGACGTGGTCAACGAGGCGCTGGACGAGGACGGCACCTACCGCAAGAGCGTCTTCTACAACGTGCTGGGCGAGGAGTACATCAAGCTGGCCTTCCAGACGGCCGCCGAGGTCGACCCGGAG
This sequence comes from Chaetomium olivaceum, assembly GCA_039881045.1. Taxonomy (NCBI): domain Eukaryota; kingdom Fungi; phylum Ascomycota; class Sordariomycetes; order Sordariales; family Chaetomiaceae; genus Chaetomium; species Chaetomium olivaceum. The sequence continues at coordinate 145,167 of JAYWVB010000053.1, read as the reverse complement.
GCCAAGCTGTTCTACAACGACTACGGGATCGAGCGGCCGGACTCGGTCAAGACGGCCGGGGCGGTGCGCCTCGTCAAGATGCTCAAGGACGCCGGCGTGCGCATCGACGGCGTGGGCATGCAGGCCCACCTGCACGCCGACAACCACCCGTCGGCCGAGGACCTGATCCGCACCAGCGAGGGCTACGCGGCCCTGGTCGACGAGGTCGCTTTTACCGAGCTGGACGTGCGCATCAAGACCCCCGTCGACGACGCCAAGCTCGAGTTGCAGAAGGAGTGCTACCAAAAGGTCGTCACCGCCTGCGTCAAGGTCAAGGCCTGCGTCGGTATCACGCTGTGGGACTTCTACGACCCCTTCAGCTGGGTGCCCCATGTCTTTCCCGGCAACGAGGCCTCGCTGCTCTGGTTCGAGGACTTCTCCAAGCACCCGGCGTACGATGGCATGGTCGAGACGTTCAAGAAGTTGATCGGCGAGAAGCCGGGCTGCAAGCGCAGGAGACGGAGCGTAGCGGGGAAGGCTTAAGCTTTTGTGATGGGTTGGCCAAAGAGCACTGGGAATGGTGAGATAGTATCACATTGCTAATAGTACGGGTATTCCGCGTTAGCAGGGTAATTACAAACTTTGTACATATATCCTTCATATTCATATCATATTCATAATGCCTTGCAAGCTTCCGTTCCGGCCACCATATCGTCATAAAATCAAGACAAAACCAAACCAACTCCGAACCCCATCGCCAACCAGTCATCCTTCAAATCGTAACCTTCCCAACCAGAGGTAAATCCCGACTGCTCCCGCCCACCTCCACCTTGTACTCCCCCCTAACAAGCCGCCACTTCTGTGCGACCACATCCCACACGCTCAGATCCCTTCTCGTCAGCCCGAACCGGACCGTCTCGGTCGCCGACGCATTCAGAAACGGTTTCTCAAACCCTCTCAGCTGCCGCACCGGCGCGCCCTCGGCCGGGATCCCCACATACAGCTGCGCAACCTCGGCGCCATCCACCTTCCCCGTGTTGGTGACATCGGCCGAAACCTCGACCAGCACATCCCACAGATCCTCCTGTCCGCCCTGGACGACCGGTCCCGTGGGGTACTCGCCAAACTTCCCCTCGCCGCCTTCTCGACGACCAGGTTGTCATACCCAAATGTGGTGTAACTCAGCCCAAAACCGAACTCATACCTCGGCTTGATATTCTTCGCGTCGAAATGCCGATAGTCGAGGAACACGCCCTCGGTGAAGTTGCTCTGCGGGAACCGCGCAAACATGTCCCCCCGTGCCGCCACATCCGGGCCGAGCACGGCATAGTCGGTTTCATTCCTAGCGACGGTATACGGCAGCTTCCCCGACGGGTTCGAGTCGCCATATAGCAACGACACGACCGCGCGGCCCGAGGCTTCGCCGGGGAGATGGGCGAAGATGAGGGCGGTGACGTTGGGATGGTCAACAAACTGGTCCACTAGCCGGGTACCTGCGTTGTGGAGAACGACGACCGTGTTGGCACACCGGTCAGCGACGTGCTTGATCAGCTCATCGGTGTACTCGTCATACAAGCCCGGACGGTCGGCGGCCTCGGTGGCGTAGGCGTTACCAAAGACTAAGCAGGCGTCCGACATGGGGTTGACGAATGGGGTGCCGTTGACCAGGTCCCAGAAGAGGGCCGTGCCGTCGTCATATGCCCGCTGGACAAGCGCGTCGAAGGGCGAGACCATAGTTGACTGTGAGGTCGCCCCCGAACCACCACCCGAGTAGATGGTACCGTTGTAGGCGATGGGCGTGGAACCGTATTCTCCAGTGGAGCCAAAGAACCTGCCGGCGAACTCAGTGTAGTTGAACGATTCGGCACCCCAGAGCCAAGGGGAGAGACCGGGCATGGGGTTGTTGTGGTCGGGGTTCTTGGCCGAGTAGCCAAAAATGGATAGCATCTTCGGCTCCTTCAGGGGCAGTGCGTTGCGAATGTTCTTGACAAGAACGTGACCTTCAACTGCACCATCTAGCAATGTTGACCGGAAGCTTGAGTTCCTCGCATCAACTATTTTGTGGGGCAGGGTGAGATCTGCGGCCATGCCGACGCCGGGCTGCGGGAAGTCCTGGTCTTGACCCATGAGGTACCAGGTTGCGAGGGTCCTGACACTGTCAGTCTGAGGGGTCAGAAGGTTGAAGGGCGGTGACTTACCTGATCGCCATGTCGTCTATCCGGGTCTCAGCAACCGAGCCATTGTTGACAGCATCCACGAGATGCGAACCCCAGAACTCATTTCCGTTCGGCATGGCAACATCCATGCCTGCTAGAGCTGCGGCTGTTCCGGCATGCTGGGCACCCCAATCACTAACAACCCAGCCTTGAAACCCGAGTTCGGTCTTGAGAAGACCGTTGAGCGCTTTGCTGTTTGCGCACCCGTACGAGTTGTTGAGTCGTTGGTACGAACACATGATATTGCCGCTACCAGCACGGATAGCATCCTGAAAGGGCCTGTGATGTGATGTTAGAAAGAAAAAACAACGGGATCAGGTTTGTCTAGCTTACCAAAGATAAAATTCGTGCATTGTCCTGTCGTCAATGTTGGATGACACCGACTCGACATCGGCAGAGGGGTTCCGGTGTGTCTCCTGTTCGTTGGCGATAAAGTGCTTTACTATGTCAGCGCGGGTTTCTGGCATCTCAGTCGGCGGAACACACCTTGGTGCTCGTAATAACCCCAACTGCTTGCACTGCCGTAACCGTCTCATGGGCCAGCACCCCTGATAAATACGGGTCGCTCGAGAAGCCTATTCATGTCAACATCCCGTCTCGTACAAACACTCATCCGGAGTGAAACCGTACCTTCCCAGTTCCTGCCGTTTAGCACAACGCGGCCGGCAGGCCCAATGACAGGGCCAAGCAGCACATTCACCCCCTTGGTCTTGAACTCGCCCCCCATCCCGGACCCTCGCTGGCGAGCGAGCACCTTGTTCCAGCTGGCACCGACATGAATGCCGCTCGGCCAGGTACTGACGAAGTCCGTCCCGCGGAGTCCATTGCCCGCATCGCCCAGGCACATGCCAGGGAATCCAAGACGTGGGACAGCCGGAATGAACCCAGGACAGCTAGTGTTGGAGCTAGCGCCGGCAGTCAAGGTCACCTATCCCCAGTCAGTCCTACCAATCTCACAGCCCTTCTTACCAGTTTCACTCACCTTCTCCTCAAGCGTCATCTTCCCCACCATCTCCCTCGCCTTCCCCGTCGCATCAGCCCACTTCCCTCCACCCGTGATATTTGCTACCACGTGTCAGCACCTCTCTACCCGTCCCCAATCCACAGCACAAACAAAATGAAAAACCCAAGAAAAACTCACGCGAAGGATACACCGCCGGCGACCTTCCATAGAACCACTCGTCATCCGTGATCCTCCCCTGGCTATCACCCGCCCACCCCGAAGAGCCACCACCCCCACCGCCGTCACGGTTGCGCAGCGCCGCCAGCCCGGCCAGACCGCCGCCGACGATGAGGAGGACAACGGCGACCAGGATGGCGATGCCGCGCTTCGTGCGGAGGAAGGGGAAGCGCTGCGCGAGCTTTGATTGTCAGCTGCTCTTTGCGGTGGCGGCGGCGGCGGTGGCGGTTGTGTAGGAGGGGGGGCGGATGCTGGATGGTGGAGGGTGGGGTGGTGTTGTTGTTGTAGTTGTTGTTGTTGTGCCCCATCAGGGGTTTTGAGGATGGGTTGGCCGACATTGTGGGCGGAAGGCTTGTTGATGGAGTGGCTTTGGAGTCGTGGACGGTTGCCAGGCTTGGTTAAGCTCTAGGTTGTGGGCTGCGGGGTTTCCAGATTCTAGTTCATGGGTGTGGTGGTTGAACTGGGAAGGGTAGAAGTGAAGGAAGGGGTGTAAACAAACACTAGGCGAGGTTTGAGTTGGTTGATTGGACGACTTCAAATTGGGCAAATAGATTCAATTCAGATCATTATCAGTTTGGATGGAAGGCTGCAAACCGGCTTTTCTGGAGTAAGTCGCATTTTGGCAGGAACAAGACGGGACAGATGGTTGTTGATGCACCTCCATTCTGACTGTTTACAGACACAGTGTGTGATAACAACGAGAATACTGTGAGAAAAAAATACTTACAGCATTTCATGACCAGACTATGAATTTCTTGACGTAATATCTCTTTGGGACTATCGGATGCAATAGTTCCTATATGCATAGCGAATTAAAAGGATATGTTCCAATGCACGGGGCCTTCAAATGCTGTGTGATGTGTAGAACTGAACTGAGTTCCGATGCACAGTGAAGCGTGTGCATGACGGTTGGCAGGGTGAAGTGGAAGGAAGGATCCTCCCACTGCACCAAGGCCTCTCTTCAAGGGTTCAGCTGCATCTTAAACAATTCCTCGTCTCCTCCACTTGTGGCGCTGTGATCTCTCCGAGTCCGATGGCGCCCGATCCTGCAAATAGTGTCTCACATCGCCTCGTGTTCAGAGACAGCAGCATGCACAGTGCTGTTCCCTCGGTCCCGACTCCGAATTATGATGAACCGTTTTACAAACCACAGGATTCTGCTGTGCAAGATTTCCACCGATTCCACTGTGCAGCGAGCGGAATCAAGCCCGCCCAGTGCCACCCACAACCACGTGGATGCCATATGGCAAGCCCGAACAGCCGATCCGGGGAAAAGGACAGTCCACTCATCACCCTCTAACAAACACGCAATCCCGAGATTCGCAACACATCCGACACCGAATGCGACTTTCGTTTCCACCCTGAAAGCGAGAAGAAAAATGGGCCTCACCGTCTTCGACAGATCTCGTGAGGTGGTTCGCTCCGTTTTCGACCCCATTCCGCACTTCCACTGGGGAAGAAGAACCAAGTGGAGCCCCCAAAAGCAACGGTGCTGATCGCACGGAAAAGACTGCCTCACCTGGGCGAATCCCCCATGGTATGCACTGGCCCAGACCCTCACGATGGGTCCAGTCGCCGTTCCACAGCGTTGTCCTGGAATCTCCCATGCTCCCGTAGCACGACGGCATGGCCACATGTGAAGCCGACTTATTACTGTAGTTGCTTGTACACTAAGTTTTCAAAGACAGGGTCTAACAGAAGAGTGGCCGCACGATAGTCTCAGCAAAGGCATAGCTCCAGTCCAAAACTTGTTTTGATATCATTGATGATACGGAAGAGAAGCTCCTGCCCCCCCCCGTTGCATGAATGGCATCCAACTACCGAACCACGCGAACCGGGGCGGTGCCACTAACCAGTGCCCCGGGTCCACCACAACTCCCACCTCAGCGTTGAGGGGGCACTAGCGGCCGGCCGAGTGTGCCGATCCGCCTCAGGAAATTTCCCAACACCAGAGGACGAACATTTCCGTCTTTTGCCCACGACCAGACAAAAAGCAACTGCCAAGTGGTCAGCGGACTCCGCTGGCGTGGACTTTTCGTCATGGACGAGCGAATCGCCTTGTCTCAGTTTCATTCATCTGGAAGCTCCTTCGCCTCTTCTAACCCGCAATACAGATTATCTACATTGATCGAGAAGCCACCAGGCCACATGCCATCCATTCATCCGCATCTTTACCTTAATAAAAGTACGTCGTTGTCTCCTGTGCAGTGATGGCAACCTGGAAGTGGGCCCCAAATGCCCAAACCCAGAAGCCACTCACCCCCCCAGTCGCATGCCCAGCCGCGGCTCGTCCGAACCAACAGCAAGCCGCGTGTGACGCCATCATCGTCTCTCGTCTCGGCCCATCCGGGCGCCCAGGAATCCTCCGACAAGGTCCCCAATACAGGAGGTGGTATGTGTAACGTTGACGGCCGACAACCGTTACGGTTCGTCCCCACCCCCTTTTGCGCCCCACTCATATATTGCAGGGGAGGCGTCCAAGTGCCGCTGACCACTCATGCCCACCGAATGCCACACATCATCTTTTGTCCTCCAGCCACCCTCGCCCCAACCAACCCCAAAATGACCAGTCACATATCGCAAAGAGAAACCGTATAACTCAGCCGTAATCCAACAGAAAATGATGAAGGAGAAATAACAAAGCGGAGGCTCGTCAGCCTCGGTGCGGTCCATAGCCGGGTTTTGTTGAGAAACGTCGAGGACCAGTGCCGTACTAAGGGTTTAAGGTATATAGACAGATGTAAACGAAGTGGGCAGACAGAAAAGAAGAGCAAAGAAAAAGGTAAGGTAACTTTTGCCCAGCCCGCTAGTATAATATACAACGAACAAGAACAGGGGATCAATCCCTGTGAATGGTCCCTCTCGAAGGCGAGGGGTGTGTGTGCAGGGCGGGCTCTCGGTGCGATCAGACCCTATCATCAAGTCACATATGTTAGGGAAGGCGCCACTTTTTGAAATGCAAGGTAACATAACGTTATTGGTATCATAAAAAGCAGGATTAAAAGAAAATGAAATGTGAGAAAAGAGAACGGACTGGCTGCGTTTCTTATGCAGCCGTGCCCGCCCGGTGAGCAGTCCGCACTGGATGCTTACAAGACGGGGTTCGCTCGTCCCCCGGGGAAGGAAAACAGAAGGTCGTGGGTGCAAATATCGCCTCTTACAGAATGAGCTGCTTCAGATTCCGCTGGATGATCATGTCCTGCACGGAACTCATCGTGATCTTCAGGAGGTTGGTGTCGGTGGCATTCGTGAAGTGGCCATAAATTTCCTTGTCCGGGTTTCGGTTTAGTGCCCGGAACTTGTCCATAAAGTACTGGCTGGCCTTGTCCCAGTCGTTCGGCGGCCCGTGGTAGTCGGTGAAGCCGTGGTCTGTTATCGGGCTCTTGACCAGCTTCTCCTTGAAGAGGTCCATCTTGTTGAGAAAGAGGATGAGCGCCGACTTGGCGAACCAGTGGGAGTTGGCGATGGATTCCCATAGCATCAGGGCCTCGTTCATTTGGTTCTGCAGCAAGCCATGTTAGCCTTCTCTTCTCGCGCCGACAACACCGGGGAGTACGCACCCCGTCCTTATCTTCAACCAAACACTGATCGTACCCAGAGATAGCCACGAGGAACATCAGGGAGTTGACGTTCTCGAAGCAGTGGATCCACTTTTTCCGTTCTGACCGTTGGCCTCCGACATCGAACATCCGGTATGTGAGCTGCCCGAGGTCGAAGACCGTCTCGGTGATGCCGGTTGTCCTTAGCCTCGATCGCAGCAGATCCTGATCTGTCGGGACGTAGTTCTTGTCCCAGATGCGCTCCACGTCATCGCAGAAGCTTGATGCTGGTCAGTCCCTGCGTTTCTCTCCAACATGACGACGTTGTTGTCACTTACTAATCCAGGTTATCATGCAGCGCATACTCGTTGCCCTTTTCCATGGCCTTCTTTATGCCCGCGTCCACCCAGCTTCTTGACAGGTTCCAGGTACTCCTCTGGTAAAGGTTCGTGTGCCGTCATCTCGTAGTCGACCATAATTTGGGCCATGTTTTTCTGTTAGATGCCCAGTTAGTATCAGTCGAGGAAGAGCTGGTCGGCCCATGTGCCAGAGGGCGCAGTAGCTTGCCTCGTTTTCTGGGTTTTCGAACGCAATACCCGCGTCATTCATCGCATCGAAGATTAGGCGAAACGACTGGAGAATATTTGTGAACACCACGGGCTTCCACTCCATTTTCTCCGTCTTGCTGAAGCCTTGCGCATAGATGAGCTTCATCTGTTTGAGGACTGTCGACTTTCCGGACTCTCCAGCTCCTGTGCAAGCACAAGGTTAGTTTATTGGGCCCTGTCGCCACCACGAAACACCGGCTCATACCTAGAAGCAGAAGCTTCACTTCTTTGGACATGCGCTTCTCGTCGGCACGAATGATCTTATCAAGCTCGCGCGAGCGAGCGACGCCCGTCTCATCATTCTTTTCGCGACCCCCGAAACACATGGTGGCGGCAGAAATCGGAAATGGCGATGGTATGGGCAAATTGGTATCCAGGTTGAAATGTCAGGAATCCGAAAGCTTCGATGGTCGCTGACGTCGTCTAATGCCCGTTGTGCGGAGCTCTCAGTGGGCGAACTGTGGTGGTGGCGGGGCCAGCCGATAGGAGATGGGCTCTGAGGGGAGCTCTGTCGCAACTTTTGAAACGCCCGACACCAGCCAAACTACCAGTTATCGGGGGAACCTCGATGGACCTCAACTCTATGCCAAGGTCTGCCACGGGCCAAACGGTGCCAATGCAATGTCGCCTGCGGTATTTCGGGCAATGCCTCTTCGCTACTGCTCCATTCGGAAGTGATGATTTCCCTGTCCTTATGCTGCTGCTTCGAATCGGTTGTCGTCGAGGTCGGCGAGGTGGGCGGTGTTGGGGATTAGACGAGCCGGAAAGCGAGGCGAGGGCATGAATATGCTAGGCCCGGTACGGCTGAGGGAAAATGGCTGGCTATTTGTGAGATTTGGCGGCGAAGCACAAAAAGACGTGTCGGCTCAGAAGTATCAAACAACGGGAAGATTCGACAGGTCGAAGGAAAGTCTGGGTTACATGGACTCCGGGTCAACAACGGTGGCTCGGGGGCGCAGAGCCGGCCAGGTGCAACCGACCCTCTGACTCTCGATTCTTGCTCTGCTGCGCGCCAAAACCAATGTCCTGCATGGGCTTCTTCAAGCCCTTGACCGGGGCTCCTCCTGCGGGCTTCCTGCGGCAAGCATCCAAGGAACATGGGTGCCTTGAGGCAGGTGGGTCCGCCTCACCCTGCGTTTCCTTTCCGTGTCTCTCCATCCCCAGGTCCACGCTTTTCTTCCGTTTCGGTGCAGCTTCTCCAGTTGTGAATTTCCCGTCTCCCGTCCCAACCGCCAATCTACATGTGCCGTGTATGTAGGTACATTAGGTCGCCCCCAAACCGTTACGCAGAACCGCATAGCCACCGTGCGAGGCCGATTCAAGGCTTACAAACTGAAGAAGCGTCTTCTCAGCTTGGTTAACTGGAGGCGCGCCCCCTCGGGTTCTCCCGCCACGCGGGTCCCCAACGGCGGAAGTGGTCGATCATAACCGAATTAGCTCCAGTTTCATGATAGGGTTCCATCGGTTCGCAGTCTTTTTTAGCTCCGCATCCCAATCCCTGGACATTTGGCTCTGGTGTCATTCCGCGACATGGAAATCTCAACACGTTCAAATGGCGTTTCCGGAATATGTAATTACACGTACGATGGCAGCATTTTGGCCGCATCTCATAATGACGAAGGGCGATGGATGAGAGAGGTAAGAATTGCGGGTAACTAACTACCTCAGTATGTATCTCTGTCTGAACTCCTGGGGACTCATCCGCTCCTCTCGTTCCGGCATTAGAGAAAATAGAGTCCCATGCCGCTGGGAGCGACGGCGTTCGTGTTTTACCCCTATTCCCGGGAAAACCCCCATGCTCTTGGAGATCTTGCATCTTCACTAGGCCGACAAGAGACAAGACGTCTCGCTTCGTCCAATCGCGGACCCTTCCTTAAAAGACCTGCATTCGCCGAAGCCCAGATTCTCGACGCTCTTCAACAGGCCCATCTTTCCATCCACACTACGCGATTTCTTAGGCTCTTCTCTGGCGATTGGCTTCGAATTGTCTTGCAGTTTGATCTTATCGCCACGCGGTTTTTTTGCTTCTCTCTCGGGAACGGCGGAGTAAATGTTGTGTAACGCCATACAATCAGCCCGATGTTCGATTCAGCCGGGGAAGACTCTTTTGCTTTCTCTGCACTTTATTTCCATATTCTCCCCGAGGCTCGCAAGTCGACCCTCGTGCCACCCTACCAAAACGGCATTGATCGACTTCTGGGATTGCCGAAGGCTGAAACTATCGAGTTACACGCACTTAACGCGATGTCGGTTGGTTCTCCGAGAAGCATCTCTGGCGTTCGAGATGTCATGGAGGAGGCGAGAAAGCGGAGAGGAAAGATAGATCGACACAGTGCTTCACGCCGCGCCATTCCACAAGCAAGGTTAGAGCTGCAAATATGGTGGAGACATCGATGAAGCTCCTCGTCACAAAAAATTGAACACTCGCAGACAGGCCCGCCCTCGTTCTCTCTCAACGCGAAAAGTGACGCGTGGCATGTAGGTAGTTATGAGGCCGCTGACTCGGAGACAGCCGGCAGTGCGAGACATCAAGCTTGACAAGTCGCGAGTATGATGGCCGTCTTGCCGAAAATCTCCGGAAGACTCGTAGGTAATAAACCACGGACTTCGTCGTGCGGATGGAACGTGGCCTGTTTTTGAATGGCTCCATTCGTCGCCTATCGATCGAATTAATATAATTATCGCCCTGGTCGCCGGGACTGGCAGGCTCCTGCGGGTTACTTCCCAGCGTCTCCAACGTAACGCCAGCATGATCGGCCGCTGACCTCAGCGCTAGTTCACACAAGCACCGACCCTCTGGAACCCGACCGGGCGCTGTCCGTCCCCGGACCGCGGCGGACCGACCGGTTTATCACGGCAGCCGGGAAAAGGTGCTTGGACCGCGAGCATACCTATTCCAGGAGCTTGTCTTTCAACCTCCAGCCCTACGTAGTAGCTACACTACACTACATTGCAGGAGCTACAACGGCTTCGTACGAAGTATGGAAGGCATGCAGCGAGGTCGCTGCCGAGTAGGTAACGATGAGATTGATCGGTTCTATCAACTCGCCAGGTAAGGTACAGTAGGTAGGTGACTCTGTAGCTTTTAAACTTGCACCACAGACACGCGCACCCGCTCTCCACCTTTTGGGCATCATTGGTCCCGACTTTTGGGTTTACCACCTTCTTATTCGCTCATACAATCGGCTTCAGGGCGAACGCGGGACCGAGGAAAATTCTGCACAAGTCCAAGTCGCACTTGTTTTGCTGTTCGAGGGGTCCATGATTAAAAGAAGGGCCACAAACTTTTACCCCGCCTTGACCTCACTGGCTCACCTTTAAGCTGGCTCTGTTTTATTCACGCTGTCTCTTCTCCAAGCCGCCTCACCAAATCCTCGGTTCACCTTTTTTCAAGTACCTACACCGCAGCCAAATCCGCAAAATGGGTGACATTACACACGCTACCATCCAGGGTATGTACTACTTGTCTTTTAGTGAGATTCCTCATCCTTTCATGATCGATCGCGGGGTCGTTGGTTAAACAAATAACCCCGCCATCCCAACAACGGCCCTGTCGACAAACAGCCCAAAACATCACCTCATCTTCTACGGTCGTTTGGCGGCACATTCCGCACTGCTGGCATGTCGGGACTCGGTTTTGCACCGTTTTCACAAAGAAAATGCGGACTGTCAGCCTCGGAATTGAACGGCGAGGTTACGCGCCCGTGTCACCACATTAGTTGAGACGAGCTTCCTAAGCCGTGCCTTGCGCCTCACACGGGCAGCCTTGGAGGGTAGCAGTTGGAGGCCTGGCCCAATAATACTTTCAACCCGGCTGGCTGCCATTGAGGCTGCCGCATTCAATGCCGGCGGTGCATTCGGCTGTTGATGATGAGTACGTGTGCTGACCATGCTTCGGCGGCTTACAGATGGGTGGTTCCGCGAGATCTCCGAGATGTGGCCCGGTGAGTAAACAAATCACACCTCACCTGCTGCAACTCATACATACCCGTCATGCTAAACTCTTGGCAGGCCAGGCCATGACCCTCCGGGTCAAGAAGGTGCTGCATCATGAGAAGAGCAAGTACCAAGACGTCCTGATCTTCGAGTCGACCAACCACGGCAACGTGCTCGTCCTCGACAATGTCATCCAGTGCACTGAGCGGGACGAGTTCTCGTACCAGGAGATGATCACCCACCTGGCTATGAACTCGCACCCCAACCCCAAGAAGGTCCTCGTCATCGGCGGTGGCGATGGCGGTGTTCTGCGCGAGGTTGTCAAGCACGAGTGTGTCGAGGAGGCCACCCTCTGCGACATTGATGAGGTATGGTTATGGTTGGTTATCCAAGTCTTGGATGTGTCAGCTGCTCACACGTACCAGGCCGTCATCCGCCTCTCCAAGCAGTACCTCCCCCACATGTCGGCCGGCTTCAAACACCCCAAGGTCAAGGTCCACATCGGCGACGGCTTCAAGTTCCTCGACGACTACAAGGACACCTTTGACGTCATCATCACAGACTCCTCCGACCCTGAGGGCCCGGCCGAGTCGCTCTTCCAGAAGCCCTACTTCAAGCTTCTCCACGATGCTCTCCGCGAGGGCGGCGTTATTACCACCCAAGGTTGTATGTCTCATTTACTCGAAGAAAGTCGAGACCTGGGAGGAATGCCCTCTTTCTCCGGGCCAGGTGCTTTGATATGCCCTGATCCAGCCATGTGTCATCTCTCAGGAGGCTACCAAGCGGTAGTTCGTCTCGGCTTTCCCTTGCGACGAATTTCCTCCTTGCTTTTTCACGTCGTCGCTTCTCCACACACAATTCCCCCCTTTTCCTATTTCCTTCATCCACCACCCCATTTGCCCGTTCTATCTCTCCTTATCTCCCACTATTCCTGTTGATACCCCTACCTCAGATGGATAGACGGACTAACACGTTGTTTACGCAACGCAGCCGAGAACCAATGGCTCCACCTGCCGCTGATCACCAAGCTCAAGAAGGACTGCGGCGAGATCTTCCCCGTGGCCGAGTACGCCTACACCACCATCCCGACCTACCCGTCGGGCCAGATCGGCTTCATGGTCTGCTCCAAGGACGCCAACCGCAACGTGCGCGAGCCCGTCCGCTCGTGGAGCAAGGAGGAGGAGCGCAAGCTGTGCCGGTACTACAACGCCGACATCCACAAGGCCAGCTTCATCCTTCCCACCTTTGCCCAGGAGGCTCTGGAATAGGCTGTTCACTAGCCTGGTGATAAGGAAATGAACCAAAAGGACGCCCGAGGTTTTGTGCCTTGGTTAAAAGGGGAGGCTCGGGTGAAAAGGGGGGTTGCAGCAAGCACCGGGGTGATGCTAGACAGACAAACTGCTGCAAAAGCGGGATAGACGATGGTCGTCTCTTGCTGGGTAGACTGCCGCTGCGTAAATAGGGGCACGCAAACTCCCTCGGCAACTGGATAGGGCCAAGGCCCAAAATAGACCAGCCTCCCTCCCAATCCATACATGGCCGAATGAAAATGTGAAATACAGACGACGGCCACCAATACGTACCTACACACCCTGTCATTTATTTGCCACAAAGCCTCCATCCCAACCCACACATTATCAAATGAAAAGTAATGAAAGGTGAGACACAAATGGTAGACACACACGCCTACACACACTGTCATTCATTCGTTACACAACCTCCTCCTCCTCACACCAACCCAGTCCACTCCTTCACCGGCTAACATCAGGATACACATCAAACCTCCTCTGATCCCTCAACGGAATCCCCCTCCTCGCCTCCTCAATCCTCCCCCCATCCAAACTCCGTCACCACAACCTCCTCGCCCTCCCCGGCCTCCACCAACACCTTCGCCATCGGATCCACCACCAAGCTATGCCCCCACGCATGATACCCCGCCGTCATATCCCGCGCGGGACTGCACAGCGCCACATACAGCTGATTATCCACGGCCCTGGCCCTCGCTAGCAGCTCCCAGTGCAGGGGCCCCGTGGTCAGGTTGAAGGCGCCCGGGTAGACCAGGGCGAAGCAGCCGCGGCGCGCGGCGATGGTGGCCAGCTCGGGGAAACGCACGTCGTAGCAGATGGCCACGCCGGACGCGGCCGTACTCGGGCAGGTCGAGGATGGTGAGGGTGTTGCCGGGGGACAGCACGTCGGATTCGCGGAAGGTGATGCCACCGGGGATGTCGATGTCGAAGAGGTGGATCTTGCGGTGGGTGCCGAGGAGGGCGCCGCCGGGGGAGAAGGTCAGCGAGGTGTTGTAGTAGGTTTTCGTTTGGGTCGTGGTGTCGGTTGAGGAGGAGGAGGAGGAGGGGGGGGCGAGCTCGGGGATGGAGCCGCCGATTAGGTAGACGGCGTTTTCGCGCGCCATGGTGGAGAGGGCGTGGTAGGAGGGGGATTGGGCGGCCGTGGGTGGTGAGGGGAGGAGGGTTTCGGCGTAGGAGGGGAAGTGGTCGCAGCCGTAGGGCGAGTTGAAGCACTCTGGGAGAACCACGATCTTGGCGCCGGCCTGGGCGGCCTCGCGCACTTTGGCGGCGGCGTGGGATAGGTTGGCGGCTTTGTCCGGGCCGGAGGCCAGTTGCACGCACGCGATCTTGACGGGCTGCTTGAGGACCGGGGGGTGGGAGGTGGATGTTGACGACGCCATTGTGCGGAAGACGAGGGAGGTCGACGGCGAGAGTGGTTGTCTTGAAAGGGATTGACGGTGGGACGGCCGGATGAAAGATTGTGAGAGGATGCGGAATGTCCTCCAAGCCTGTGTTCGCATGATGGCGGAGGAAAGCGGGGTTGGAATTGAAGGTGCTCCGGGTCGGTTGCGGTTCGGAGGTCGTTCGGCGCGGGGCATTGGAGTTTAAAGTGGGTTCGGTTCGGATCGCGGCCAGTGGCGGAAGGAACGAGCCGGCCCATCTGACAACATACAACATATCTACAATGATGGAAGGTGCTCCCCATGGTAGTTTTGAGGTCCGGTCCATAAGTAGGTAGGCAGGAACAGCCAGAATATCTAGGGTTGGACTCGGAAATACAATCTTCCCTCGAAATGCAATCCCCTCAAAATCCAACGACACATCGGTGACACCACGCCCGAGTGTCCGGGATGCTTTCGTCTCAGCCCAACAATTCAGGATCTCGCTCAGGGGTATCGATCGATAATACATCGGCCTGATCCCAGAGAAACGCAACCTACCTTCAACACATCGCAGTCTGCCCGACATGAACTGGACCGAGGGCAACCTCTACCGCCACAACCGCGGCCGGCTGCGGAAGATAAACCCGGCTCGCCAACGCCAGAAGGAGTACTTCGCGCGCGCTCGCGCTCGAGCTGCGGAGAAGAAAGTCGCAGAAGAGAAGGGACCGCCACCAATCTCGTTTCTCCAGCACTTGGATCCCCCATCCTCCCAACGTTCTCACGCCTCGAACAAATCTGCCTCCTCGTCTGGTCGGCGAGCTTCCCTGACGCCCAGTCGGCGAAGAGCAGAACCGGGCAGTAAACGGCACAAGGCTGCGTCAACAGACGACACTCCTCTCCCAACCATCAGCCACTTCTTCCAGGAACGAGCAGGGCAAACTGTGCCCAGTTCCCAGGTTGAATATGACGAGGAGGCCCTGGAGCGGATGAGGCAGAAGTTGCTCGCGGAAGACTAGAGGACTATTCGTGAACCACTGCCGGTACCCTCCAAAAAGCCCCGAAGCACCAAGCCACAAGAGCGAAGCCCTCCTACAGGGTCACAGGGAACTAGGAAAAGACGGTCTCATATAGTCGGCGATGGGTTGGTGGTGAAACGCAGGAAGCAGAATGCATATCCCCTTCGCCGGGAGGATGTTATCATTCAAATCGGGAGCCAGGAGAAACGGCCAGGAGAGACCTCTAGCATCACCAGGTCGAGGCCCGGGCATTCCGCTCTTGGCTCGCAGGCCGAGCCTGGTCGCCAACATCCACCGTCCAGCCCGGGGAATACGTATGGTATGGCCGGCCGTGTACAATTCAAATGTCGCAGATACATGCTAACAACACTTAGGTGACTTGTACCCGGGCCACTTGGCCCCGGGCGAGGAGCTACCACGGTCTGTACTGCCTATGAGAGCGCCACCGAGTGATCACAGCGAAAGAGAACAACGCTGCTGCATCTCAAGCGATGCCGAGGGGCGGATCTGGACTTCATTCCCTCCGCTCTCCCACCCACTTTCAATACGGCCTGTACCCGAATCGTTCTACCACCTCGAGCGGTCTGACTCTGAAAACACCGGCACTGCTATAGCACAAGTTGGTCGAGCCATATCCCCAGTGCCTCCTTCCCAGAAAGCCGAGAACGACGTCTGGCACGAATGGGTCGGCCAGCCGAGCAGCCCAGTCAGCAGCCATGTTGCCATTGAAGGGAGCAGGGCTTCTCTCGAGCACAGAGTCAGCCCCGGTGTCAGCGAAGTTCAGCGACCCGAGCAAGAGCCTCAAGAGCCCCCTCCATTTCTGCCACAATTGGGTGGTTCCACGGCTGGTGAACTGGATCATGCCAGAGCTAGTGAATTACCGGACGTCAACAAGCTGCTCAGTTCTAGTGACTCCTCGGAGATACTGGGCCGGTATGAGGAGCTTGTCGCCAAGCTTCGGCGGCTGGAACAACTTGACGACCCCATAATTGAAAACCCGCCGATCGGAAGCCTCACCAAAACGAGAGTAGATCACCCCAATATTGTTCAGGGACTCGGGGAAGAGATAGGTTCTGTCTCTATTTCCGGCCCTAGCCAGGAAAGCAGTGTGGCGGCTGGAATCGGGATTCCGGACCAAGGTGGTGGTTCAACTTGCGAGGGGGGTGTGTTCAATTCCGAGTGCATGCCAGACGACGACTCATCTTCCCAATCTCCGCTTGCTTCACCGCAAACCTGCACAGCAACGGGCGAAATCGACCCTGATGAGGCCTGGAAGACATTCGTATTCGGCGACGAAAACAGTGACGAAATCGGCAAGGTGGCATTTGAGGAAGCCAAGCACGACGCAGCGCGGAGTTTACAACCATCAAACACTCCTGTCTTGTCTAGCAGCAGCCTCAAGTCCGACGGAAACAGCAACATTGCAACAGTTGGCACTTTCTACACACACCAGGACCATCAAACGTCTAATTCCAATTCGAGAGACGCCTGCTCTTTAGCTGGCGAACCTTCAAGTCCGAAAGCCACATCTGTCCCGTCGTTGACCGAGAGGGGGTCAGGCGCACCATGGAGCAACTCTGACGTTTCTTCCCAGCCCCGTAGCGTTGAGGTCAACGCGGGTACCGGCAGTCCGTCACAGATCGACACCATCATCAATGAGCTCGAGTTCCCAGAACAAGCGGACGTTGGCGATTCAGAGTCACATGCCGCTGCCCCTTCAATGGGGACCTCGATGGCGGTTATTCCGACCGTATCCGAAGTCGCCCCTAGTGAGATGAGTAATCTAACAGAACAGTTCCGGTTCAGCCAACCCAAACTCTTCATTGGTAGCCGTTCGAGTGGGCCACTACCGGGACGTATCGCAGAGCATGGTGTTGGACCCATCAACTTCAGTAAGAGGAGAAGAGGTCGGCCGAAGAAGCGGGCCAACGATGGCCGAGCGGATATCCGGGCCCTCCCCAACTACAGCAGCGATCCCATCGAAGACTTCGAGGAAGAGAGGCGAGTACGAAAGGAAGGGCGGGAATCTGAGTCGCTGTTCCCTGCGCTCGAGCTGACTTAGAGCTTGTCCTATGAATCCTATCTGAGAAACAACGGTCTTGCCCGTTCGAGTGTTTCAGGCGGCGGGTCAAGAATGGGGTACGGTAGCTGTTTTAGCAGGGTGCACATGTTGGTCCCAGTTGTCTCTGAGTAGCTTCACCTCTCAACGTTTGCGGTATCCGAGCTTCCAGCTTGACCGGCTTCGTTTCTCCCGCGAGAACCATTGCCCCTCACCACCATACTTGGCTTTCTGTTGACCCACAAAGTGAACCTTTCTCTTTCACGACTCAAACCCCCGATGTAAATCCCGCAGATGATCGGCGTCTGGGCCATGTTCGTGCTCGTCCCCGTACCCACGGCTCTCTTAGGGCGGAGCGGTGGTGGGGGGATGTGATCTCCACGTCTGGGGGTGCGCTGATCTCGAAGCTTAATCCAAGCTCGCAAGCTCGCCCCTGTCGCCATAGCTAAGCTGCTTCTCATTCGTAGAACCGGGATATTCCGAAACCAACAGACGTCCCCCTCTGCCCCGTCACACATGTCGCCACCATGCCCAGACCGTAGGAGCGTAAGGTAGCTATCGCTCTCGGCTGACTCGAACCTAGGTACCTATGGAGCAAGTCGGTGTCTTTTCGGCAGATGCGGAACCGGAGAAGTTTCCTGTTTCGCCTCCTCGGCAAGGTGGTTAGGACTAAGTACTCAGGTGTTGTGCATCTACCTAGGTACCTTGTATTGTTGCGTCGGGGCAAGCATCTGTCAACTCGGGAGTGCTAGAGTCGTGTAACCGCACTCTGCTGCGCGGCCGGCCCTTCCCTAGCGTCCATGGTACCTCAAAACCCATGTTAGATACATTCACATGCCCACATCTACTGTAAGAACCGCAAATACCCAGGTACCCAAATACTCCGAAGCAAAATCTCTGTCAACCATCAACCGTAGGTAGCTAGGTACCTCCGTAGCCACCTAAGATACCTTAGGGATCTACGTCAGGATGTACATACCTACCTACCAAACCAACCCCCCAAAGCCGCCGCCGACCGAAACCCGTGCGGTCTTGATGACACCCTAACACGTACCCCCCCAAGATGACATCGACATCCAACCACCGCCCCCACCCTTCCCCGCGCTTCAACTACCGAGTCCTGATCCACTCTGTCATGGGGCTGTCAAAATGGTCGCCTTATCTCGATCACCTGCCAACAAATCAGCCCACTTGTGCCTAGGCCGAGGCAAGTGAGAAAGAAGGGAGAGAAAGCACTTCACCCACTGCGGAGCCGGAGCCGGAACCGGCACTAAGAACCGGCAACCCAACGCCGTTGCCCGCGCCCCCCCCCCCCGGTCGGTGGCGATGTTTGGAACAGAGACATCTCCCCATCCACCCATACATCCATACATGACATGACATGGCCTGACATGACTGCTTGGGTATGGGGTTGGGCCAAGGCATGACTCGGGACGAGACGCCGCCAAGGCTTGGTGGGTGGGTTGAATACTTGTTGTGTAAAAAGTCGAAGAGGTTGAAGGGAGAACCTAGGGAGAAGGAGGTTAAGGGTGCGGGGGGGCGGGAGGCGGGTAGGATGTCCGGGGCGTTGCGTTGCATACACGGGCGTTGAATGAGACAAGTAGGAAAGGTCCTACGGAAGGTTCAGCTCGAGGGGCGGGGGGCCGAGCACGTGCTGAGGACTTCGGGGATAGTGTGCTGAGAAATGGTTTGAGTGTGTGTGCAAGCTTTGAGGGAGGAGTGGGGAGAAAGGGGGTGTCGGCGTTTGCTCCGTGGCACAGTCAAAAAGGGGGTGGTTTCGTTGCCACGGCACGCAATGCACGCGCATCACGAGCGAGTCGATGTCGTAGCAGCGAGGTATGTGTGGCGTACCTCGAGATAAGGAAGAGATATGGGATTGAGTATTGAGTATACTTGCATTAACTTGAACAACACTAGATGAAAGTTATCGTATATTCCAGTTTCCATAGCTGTACTAAAATCAGAGGTACATTCATGCCGCTGCTTTTCACCCAGCTCCAACCAGCCCCTTTACGCCGTTGACCTCGGTTGCGGCACGACGTTCTTGCATGTCTCACCTGCACGCAACCTCACCAACCCATCCATCCCTCCCTCCCTTCCCAGCCAGCCACATCTTTGCAGTGCCAACTTGGTCCGTGATTGATTGCTTGGTAGAGAAAAGAAAGATGAAGTGAACCGGTCGTTGGTATCATTGGTATCTCGCCGATCCGTCTTTGCCCGTGCACTGGATATCATTGGTATTTGGTTTCGGCCGTGACAGCGTTAGAATAGATGAAGCTTTTATGCTTGAGATAAAAAGAAAAAATTGCCACCGACAACGCCGTGCCCTGGGGGTATGCTAGAATACAATGTACAGAAGAGAAGAGGGAAATATGCGTAGTAGTATGTGGGTAGGTCGAGGATGGCCAATGACCATGAGTCGACAATGGGGGAAAAAGTAAAAGGTTAATGAGTAATATAATAGTTGAAGGAATGACAAGAAGGGTATCTTCCAAGTTGAGATGCATAAAAAAACGAGTCGAATTAGAAAGATGGTATGTGGTCAGCCGCAGCATGGTGCTGATACCGGAAGGAACGTGATCGTCGTGATGACAGTAACAAAGTTTGAAGCGAAGGGCGTCTAGTCAAAGACAGCCGAATGTGATTATGCCGGTATGTTAAATAATGAATGGCATTCAAGGCTTGAAAACGGCACTGGTGAGCATCTCCCCAGTGGCCGGTTCAGCTGAAGGGGGTGTTTTAGTGGAAGACATTGACGAAGAAGTCAACGAAGAGGACGACGGCTTCTCAGCCAGCTTCGAGATGGGCAGGGGCTTTCTTGCCAGAGAGCCACCACTCAGAACATCATGGCTAAGGGTGCGGCACAGCTTTCGCCGTTCCCCCTCCGACAGTGGCGCGCAAGAGTCCTTGGCGGGGGTGTCGCAACCACCCATCTTAGTGATGGTGTCCTCCACATCTGCCAAGAGAGCGTACACATCATTATCTGCATAGACACGGATGGTTTCGGCGCGGCGGAGAGCCGCCCCCTTCTCGGCCTCTTTCGCATCTGCGGCGTTTTTGGTATCTGTGGAGTCTTTTGCTTCCACAGCGTGTTTGGCATCCATAGAATCTTTGGGTTCCATAGAGGCCGCCTCCTCAAACAGGGGTTGCTCCAGGATTGTGGATGGCACATGAGCTCGGTGTGGTGAAGACGATGATGATGGCGCGGCGTGGGTGAACGAGGTCTTGACGGGGCTCCGCGGCGGGGTGGATAGTTCGGCGTTCTGGGGCCGAACAACGCCGAGGGCAAATTGCAAGCTCTCGCTGACCCCCACTACGCTCCCGGCCGGGGCACCCAAAGTGACGGCGGCAGCAACATGCTCGAGCAGCTTCTGACGGACCCTGATGCGTCGGTTCTCAGCGTGCTCGAGTTTGGTGGTCCACTCGTCGATTGAGGTATCGAGCTCCGCAAGGGCTTCCTCCTGCTTGAGGATCGATTCGTGGCTGAACTTGGCAGTGCGCGGGGAACGAAGATATTGGCAGATGCGCGAGTGGAGGTTCCGCCTTCCTGACCGAAGCGACGTGTGCGTGTGGCGGAGGTATTCGGTACGTTCGTCGAGGAGGCGGAGTTCCTGAATATCAGATTAGCCGGCATGTCAATGAGTCTACGCCCGAAGCATACGAACCCGTGAGAGGCTATCGACATCCTCTTTCCTGAGAACCTCGAACCGGGCCGCTTGCTGGACGGCCTGCCTTTGCAAAGAAGCAATTTCTGCTGGGCTCATGATGTTGACAGCGTCACTTGCTTTCCATCCCTTCGGGAGCTGCTCGATCGCATGCCCCTCCGAGCTCTTGTTCCTCTTTGAACCGCTACGCTTCAAAGTTGCCGGACTCGCGCAAACTTCGAGTCGCCTGGGCGGCCTCCCCGATTGATCATACTGTCCGACTCCGATTGGTTCCGCCTGTGTCCAAGAGTGAGGTTCTGTAACGGGTCGTTCAACTCCGCTCTAGGTGTAATTGAACGTTCAGATGCGACCTCCTTCAGTGCCCCCGTTGCAGCGTGGTTTGTCGACCTCTCCCATGGCCTGGGCGATTCTCTGTGATCCGCCGGCGCGGAAATCGGAGTAGCCAATGTCGATGCAGTCATGACCGTCGTTGCAGCCGATCTAGGGGTGGTCAACGATGCAGAAACGGGCGTGAACGGTGTCCTTGCCCGTGGAGAGTCGTCAGCCCGCACGGCGCGTGTTGGGCCCTCCACGGGAGTGCTGCCGGACCGGAGTCGACTGATAGATATCCGCCGCGCCAGGTGAGGAGCGATGGGGTTCGACGTCGGTATGACGAGTGGCGTCAAACTCTTCGGGGACAATGGCTGTCGGGGTTCGTTTTCAGGCCGCTGAAGCTCTTCATTGCTCCGGTAAGCTGATCGAAGTTCTGGCCTCTCATCTGGTGTTCGTGTCCTCCCAGAGGTCATGCAATCTCCCAGGGAGTATTGCTTCCATGAGCTTCCCGGTGCGCTGATAGACCGCTCATGGACGGGTGGCCGTCCTGGGATGGTAGCTAGTAGGTGTCAGTCACAAAATAAACACAGCGAAGGCAACAATGGACATACGGGAGTCCATGGCGGCTTCCTGTACCGTGGTCAACGGAGCGAGATCCGAGACGCCAATCTTCCGGTTGCGCATATCGCGTTGATTGATCCGGACCCTCAGGTGTAGATTAGCCATCCTCTCGTTTTTCTCGCCGTTCTGGCTCCTGGCCAAGGCGAACGCTTGAGCCTGCTCGGGGTCGAGTGGTTTCCCTGGGGCGACAGCTGTCTGGTTGTCCTTGGGGAAAAGCTGATATTTCCGTTCCGGGTGCTGCATTCTCCAGGCAAACGGCTTGTCTCCCGACGGGGATGCTCTACCCAACTGCAACAAAATGGTGAGCTTTGGCCAGCAACAAAAAGACGGGACATAAGTTAAGTGGTTGCATACCGGCTCATTGGACTCCTCGGCGACGGTCTTTGCCGCTATATAATTATTGAGACCAATAGTTAGGTCCTCCTGGTCCATTTCCAGGCAGTTGGCAATGTGAGCCATCGGGGAGGACACAGGGTCGGGTCCGTGTAAGAGATAGATGGTTCACGCTGGCCCGGGAGTTGTGGTGCGGATAAGGACCAGGGAGCGTTTTAAGGTTCCCGTGCGGGCCAGCCGGCTGATAGGTCAGAGGTTGTGGTGAGGATATATACTCTGAAGTATGCATTTTCACGGCGGAGAGGGCCCTTTCAAGCTGGATGCTACATGTACATACACAGTACATACATACATGCAGGTCCGGGCCAGAGTGGCTCCCAAGGCTCAAAGTCCTGTCCATCAGGGGCGAGAGGGAAGCCCATGTGACAGGGGGGGTTGCAGAGAGAGGATCCATGGAGAGCCATGTGCTCCCATGCAAGATCGTTGCTGCCAGCAAGGAACCCCGTTGTCGGTGGGCGATGTCCCTGGTTGGGCGTGTTGGAGCTGCTCAAAAGGGAACCTCGCCTCGGCGAGGGCAACACGGCCGGGGGTGCTTGATACGGGGGCTTTCTTTGTTCGGGGGCACAGCCATGTCTGGGGTGTCTGGTGGGGTGCTCCGGTGTCATGGAGATGCAGCCGAGATGGGAATGGCTCGCGTTGAGGGAGCATGCTGTAACAGGACCGAAAGGTGAGAAGCAGCTGCACGAGGAGGACACAATGAAACCGCTAAGACCGCTTTGAGTGAAGTCCGACCCTGGTCAGGAATCCTTGCCGAGCCAAGGATGGAGAGACGTCCCCGGTCAGGGATGACCGCGCCAGGGGGTTCTGCATCCACGCCTGTCCATATCGGGGAGGGTTATGAACAACGCCTGCAGCCGACCCCCACTGACAGGCCAATGGCTGTTGTTTGGCTAAATCAAGAGACGTTGGTTAAAGCTGGGGTGCGTCCTGACTCTGCATGTCGAGGGGTGCTGCAGGCGGCCAGAGCAACTACACGACGTCGATGAGAAGTGCAGGCCGCAGGACGGGATGGAGCAGGACGGACGGGTCCAAGCTCGATGGATAGATGGAGCTTCGTAAAGGTGAATATGCCGATGCCGATGGCAGTGGAGAGAAGTGATGCCGGTGGTTTTGTGAGAAAGTGAGACCTTCTCCAACAGCAGCCGGGAGATCGACTGTGGCCCAAGCGTTGAGATTCACCAATATTTCCGAGAGATTCATACTTGACGCTTCCCTGGGGGCTGCAGATCACGACGGAAAGAAGCGGATGCTGGTGTTGCTGTTGGGTGCAAAACCCGCAAAACCCTCGTTGACCCCGCATCCATCAAGAGGCTCGAGAGCCAGACTCATGAGCACATCAGCCAGCATGTCGTGAATCTTCAACAGTGGGGCAACTATCGCCCGAGCCCGCCCGAAGCACGCACGGGGGCTTGACAGATCGCACGGACATGTCGATTTTTCTGATCGTTTGTTTCGAGCAGCCCATTGGTGCGAGCCGAGAGCAGGAGGACGGGAAGCCCGGCAGCTTTTCTTGCCCGAGCAAGCTCTCCTGTCGTCATTTGTCGTCCAATTGATATCCAGCTGATATCCACTGCCCAGTCTTCTGCTGGGCAAAAAAACCGATACACCAAAGTACACAGAGCTGGCTTGATGCGATATTCCTCGGTCAAATCGGACCCGAACTTAAGAAAACGAAGTGGGACAAATCTCTGACTTTTTGTCTTCTTTATTTTTGGCGTATCAGTTTTTTTGGCCAGAGGGAGCCAGCCAGTATGAAGGATGTCTGGTTTCGGATGTACCAGAAGGTGACCAAAAAAAAACGTCCAGCCCTACCCCTACCCCCAAGTGATGTGCATAATGTGGTTATCTCCACATCGCCAGCACTCGGGTTCTGGGGAGTGAGCGCAGGAATATGGTGGCGAAGAAGAGAACGGCGGCAGACTCTGTATCCGAAGACTGGTGTTGGCCGAGCGAGGAGCGTGACGAGAGTGTCTGACTCGAGTGAGCCACTCACAGCGGTTTTTTGTGTGGAGGTTTGAGTTTTCTAGAAGTCTGGAAGGTGCTCTCAGGCCACTCTGACGTTCCATGATTGCACAATGTGGAAGGAACCTCCCAGTCGTCTGTAAACGGGAAAGGCAATGAGTGAGGGGCAGACCTGGCCGGCACCTTCTGAGTCTTTCTGGGTTTCTCACCGGTCTAGGATCCTTCCCCTCTCCTCTTCAAGTTCCATTGAGAGAGACCCGAACCGTTCATTAACCACAACGGCTCGGGAGCAGAAATGCGACAGCTGCAAATGCCCTGTTTCTCCATGTACACATACAGATTACGTACATACAGCAACAACAATCTTTGCCATATATCGGATCGGTAGCCTCCCTTTTGCTCGTGACCCCAATGAGCGCAATATGTCAGATTTGCTAACGTGCCGTGTCTCAGCTCCTAGCGACACCCGAACAAGGAAGAGGGCACAAGAAGACTCGTTTTTAAGTTGGCTTCAAACAGCTGTGGGCCCTTGGCCAAGACGCTAAGCAGGCGTTCAGACAACATCATTCGAAACCCCCCAAGAGCAACCGTCGGCCTTCTTTCTCGAAACGGCCTGGGCAACAACGGGCTGCTTTGCGATGGGCAACGCCCCGAAGGTCAGTGCACCCAGCTGACCGACGCGATGCGATGCGATGCGATGTCATCCATCCCGGGCTGCCAATTCGCATCTTGACAATGGGCGCGCGCAAGTGGCGAGCTCGACGGGCGGTTTCCGTTTCCCTCCAAACCAGCAAGCATAAGGTGCTACCCAGTGTGTCGATGGTGTAGTTATGGTCGATTTGAGGACCGCAGTGCTTTGTGCTGCCCAAACACCCTCTCCCCACAACGGCTTATCGCGATGGATACTTGGCGTTTCGTCCGATCTTTAAGCTCAGGAGGTCAACATACTTTCTCAGCGTGACGGGCCGCATTACGCACACACTGCGTACTGGAAAACCGGCAGCTGTGGTCGGTGCGTCCCAGCGTTCTTCACATACCAAATCTGGACGTTACTGGGTGATCGACGTCCTCCACCGGGTTTCGCAGTCTGTTCTGGTCGTCATGAACACCTTTTCGAGCATCGTTGGGTTGCATTCACCACCACATTCCTGCAGTCAACCCCCCTTCCGTGCTCACCGCTCAAGGTTGGGGGTGCTGATGGCATCTTCAGGTCCCTCTGCAGAACAAGCTCTGCCCGTGCGCGCGAGAGCTTACCATGAGCATACTACCCACATAGTGACTGACGCGCAGAAAGCAAGCGCCTTCACCCCGCCCGTTCGCTTACGCAGCTCGGAGAAGCGATCTGGACGGCCGGGTTGCCGATTTCGGTCCGGGGAGCAGACTGCGGACGCCGATAGGGATCTCTCGCAGGTGCTGCTCAAGGCCAGGGTGAGAAGAAAACCAGGATTCCGCCCCACGCAACCCAGAGTATCGTTTACTCTCAGACACACTTTGTGTGGATCGACTGTCGTTGCTGCATCACATCACAGCACCTTGACCATGTCTCAGACATGCGAAGCACCCGATCACTTGCAGCAAACGCGGGATTCACATTCAGCTGCCACAATCTATCGCCGTTCACAGCTCCGCGCACGATTCTCCCGACGTGACTAGAGACCCTCAGACTGATGAACGTCCTGGCTCCGTCAAAATGTTGGTGGGGGCGAAACCCCAACCCCTTGACCGTCCACCTCCTAAGCGAAGGGCTGCCCAGCCCCGGGATCTTGTTGCCCTTCATCACACCAAAACTGGTCGTGGATCTTCGTGGAAGCCGCGATCTCCCCGAGAGAACCAGGGATCTCAACCTTAAGTGCAACGATATGGACAGGGGCCCATGTGCCCCTACCCCTTTGCCGTTCCCTCAAAGCTGGGAGCTCTCACGTTCCACTGCCAACCCCCTCACGCAATCGGGGGACGTTGTCTTCATCGATTCAACAAAGTATTGACTGCCCGCAGACTACTATTGACGAGTTCATCTCCGAGCTTCCCGGACTACCCTTGTGGCTGGCTTGCCCGGCATCTCAACCCCCCCAAACGCGGCATGATTGCTCGCGTGAAGAGGAAAAGAAGAAACAGAAACACAGAAGAAACACTTCCAACCCGGAGACACGGCAGAAGCCCCGCTCAAAACGAAACGGTTTTCCACCCTCCAACAGGAACATTTCCTCGCACCCGGGACGCGGAGATTTCCATAGACAGGGATGCGAGACGCCGTTTCAACTCCCAATTCGCGGATTTGGTTCCGAAACTTGTTCTGCTCCCGTTTTAGCAGCTCGTCAATCAACATCCATCTGGACGCAGTTTCAATATCTGCAGCACAAATCCTCGTCCCATTCCCCCCTCCCTCTATACTACCGCTACCACAACGAAGTTTTCTTCTACTTACCGGGTCTATCGATGAATGATCACTATAACTCAATATGAATGAGCCGCCTACCCCACATCATGTAGTGTATATACAACACATAGTCTTGACTTGACCGTTGCTCATTCAACGCTTGGATGCCCTGAAGCGCGGGAAGGGCCTTTTCAGTCTCAGTCCTCCACTACCATGTCCACCACGCGCGGTCGAACGGCAAGAGCGAGCCAGCCACTGAGCGTAACTTCTGGTCCCTGACCGGCCGTGAGCCGTCCCGTCCCGTGGCCCCGGGCCACACACGAGCGTGCGGGTTGATGCAAGCACTCTGGTCAGATCCCAATATCTTGCTCCCGTGCCCCGCCGTGCCGTCTTTTGATATTGATAGTGGTTAGGGGGGGGATGGGGGGGAACAAGAATGCGTCCGTGCAGCGAAGTCACGGGATGGGGGAACCGACCGCAAAAATCGAACCGTTGCACCAGCATCCCTCGATCTCCGGCCCCAAGTCTTGACCATCGTACGATTTTGACGTGGGTGGGGGACCCGCCAGCCAGGCTATGTAACGATACTTGGGGAGTGCGCTCGTCTGTGCCAGATTAGTCATTGACTGGGTAGTTGCTGTGTAGCTGTGCTCTTGCTCGGTGTTCCCAAAAAGAAAAAGGAGAAGGGAAAAAAGAACGATGACAAACAACGCGGAGATTGCACACCAAGTCCAGTTCCCATGTCAGGGGAAGACCCCCACAACACTGACGATATCAGACTCTGTTAAGGTTCGAGAGAGCAAAGGATCTTTCCCTGGCTTGCTTGCCATGCAGTTTGGTAAGAGTCAGGATATGACACTTCCTGTTTGTACAGCACGTCCCTGCTTTGGTGTCCCTGCTTTTGGTGTCCCTGCTTGTGGTGTCCCTGCTTGTGGTGTCGTCGGCGTCACTGCGGACGACCATTCTCAGGGGAAATGAAAACAGGGCAAAGTGTGGGGGGTTGGGGAGTGGCAGTTGAGCCCTTTTCGGGACCCCAACGATCACTCGTAGGAACGGTGATAGTGATGTGGCAGCAGGGGCGTGCAGGTTTTCGCTCATTGAGAAAACGACAGCTGACGAGAACCTGCAGTGGGCTCGAAGCAAGATGATGGCGGAGTCCGATTCACCTGCGTCTCTCGCATGCGGGTATGCATTCCGGGGCCCGCGCAGAAGGAAGGTGGTTACCAGTTCCATGTTTGCCGTTCCAAGGTGTCTTTTTTCTCCATTTCTTTTGGTCATAGCCATCAAGAAGGTATCGATCGTGGTGCTGGTGGAGGTAGTAAGGTAGGTGAGACCGATGATCACGCAAGAAGCAAGTCCGCGCAACGGTCAGCTGAGGGTGCAACGGTCGTGTCTGACTTGATGCCATCCTGTCTCGGGAAAGTGAGACATGATCCAACCCCCCAGCCCAGCAGGTCGGGTATAAAACCTTATTTTCAGCGTCTCCGAGTTCCGATTCACGCCCGGCAGTCAAATCGCCGAAACATTCACTCCCGGGGGCCGGAACGGCCTCGAAGAGCGGCAAGTTTCCGCTGCTGTGTCATCGAATGTGTTCTTCCATGTTTTCCATGACACTGCAATAGGGAAGCTTCGGCGCCCAGAAGCAAGATCCCCTCCATTGGCGAGCATGGCCCCTGGTCAGTTCCTGCAGTCCAACCCCACTAAAGGAGGGGACGAACAGGGACCAGGTCCGCGGGTTCCTGTCCCAAAGGGCTGCCTTGGGACTGTCTCGGGTCTTCTTCCGGGGGGCTGGCAGAGCGCAAAACAGCACCAAATCCGAAGAGAACTTCCTGCACCCTTCCTGCTGTCTTCTTCGTGGGTGGAAAAAAAGAGACTAGCTCAGCTAGCGTTCAGAAGCCCGAAGCGATCTTTCCCCTCAGGGGCATCGCACAGATGTTGTGTCAAGGCGATGCTACAAGGGCACCACGTTGTCTTGCCATCAACGCTCGACCGCAGTCCGAACGTGCATCGCCGAGTAGTCTGCACTCAGATTGATCATGCCGTCGTACTTGATGTGCGTCACGGTCGTCGTTCTTCCGCGGCATGCAGATGCTCAACATACATAGCAGACAATAAATAGGCCGCATGACGACGTCCGAGCGGGCAAAGAAAATAGGGGAGGAACGCGGTGTTGGGACCGCCAACCTGCATGCCCAGGACTGCGAGCGACGTGCTGGGCAAACCGCCGGCGGTTCTCGGTGCATGGTGACGCCCAAGCCCATGGTCCGCGCCGCTTGACCTGCACAAGTGAGCTTCGCTTCGATGCGCGAGACTGCATTTGACAAGGTTCCTGAGACAGGCGGCCACTGAGCCGGTGGAAATCGCCAAGACTCCCACGAGACACCAACACGAACAGCCTTATTGTTTTTTTCTGGGATTCCATGGCGGTTGAACCTTGTTGCCCATCCTGGCTGGAGAGCGATGATGACCCGACTTCCTTTTCGAGTCTGTCATTGAAGCAACGAGACAGGGGGGAGTGGCCGACAAATCCAACGACTGCTTGGCTTCGGCCGATGCAGGGACAGGGCGCTGTCTCTGGGAATGTGACGTTCCTGCTGTCGGTATCCATGTGCGTGGTGTACGGAATAATCCGCGCTCTCTGTTTGAGAAGCACGCAGCTCAGGAAGCCAGATCCCGTCCTGTTCGATGCGAAGTCTTCTCCAAGACCGCGGTTTCCACTGCGCAACGGCGACATGACTACCGCGGCCCTTCTTGTTTCAACAAGCCCGTATGTTTCAACAAAGGCTCTTGATTCTTTCCCATGTTGAGCGGAACGCCCGAAATTACGGAAAGTTCATTCATGCGACGGGCTCGGGATATTACCCGAGCGTGAGTTTTATGGTATAGAACGGCAGGCATATAGGAAGCTGTCAAGCCGGAACCCTGGATATCCGGTACCAAGAGGGGATCCACGGTGATCATTCTTATTGTGGCATTCATTGCCCAAAGGGACTGGGACCGTGGACCTTTCAACTCCTAACTCGCGAGGGAGCGTTCACCCGAACGGGCTGAGTATCAAAGCAATCGTTTAACCAGGAGGGGCAAGCGCTGTAGGTATCCGTCGCACTTAGCTTAGTCTAGGAAGCTTTCCGGCCTGCCTGCCTGATGGTTGAGAGGTTTCCCCCAAGCGTATTCACCGAGCCTCGGAGTCGAGCGTCAAGACGTTCAAGTACTGTGCAAGGCCTAGGCTGGTCATGAAAGTCTTTGGCCCCATCCGCCAACTGCAAGCTTCAAGGAAGCATTCGGGGAAAGCGTAACGCGGCGCGGTCCATGGGGAGGTCTTCTTGATCTGAAGCAGCCCATCTTGAGCTAAGCTGGGATCTAAACAAGGCTAAATCTCGCCCGTCGAGTCGAATAGACTTCGTCCCTCGTCCCAACGATGATCATAAGGGGACGGCGGCCATCGCCATGCAGATCCGTGCTTCGGAGGCAAACGTGCATAACCAATCCGCGCTTGCGAAAGGTGTTTCAAAAGAGGCCGAAGGGAGCTTCCCTCCCTCCCGATACAGATCCGCTCAACCGTGGCCTCTCCGTGCTGACTTGAAGGCCACCCGGGAAACAGCGATCCCGACTTCGGGAGTTGAAACATGTTTCGTGTCCTGGCACCAACCAGACACAGCGAACACCGAGCGAATCGGCCTTCCCTCCAAAAAAAGTAGAAAAGCAAACATGGGAGAAAAGGAAAGGAGACAGGAATTATTGTAGATTTTGGTGATATTGGACGGAAACAGAGAAGAGACGAGAGAGAAGAAACGGAAGACAATACTAACAAGTGACAGAATTGTAGCATTGTGTCGATGTTTTGTTGAGGAGATGCGAATGAGATGCGAATGGAAAGGTGGCTTGGGAAAGCCGCCGATTTCCGTTCGAAAGGTCACGTGCTGGCCTGATGTCATCAATCTTGGCCTATCAGACGGTGCGAATCAACTCACGCTGGACAAAGGAGGAAGGCGTGAAGGGACAAACGGCACAGCTTGGGCGTCAAGCTGCAGCTGAGAAAGCGGAGTGCTCATGTGGGGTATTCTTCGCCTCGTGAGGGCCAGACTCGCTCAAGAAACGGCAAATTCGGCGATTGCTCATAACTTGAATACGAAAGCAAGAACAGCAACAACAAAATCAACACCCTATTTTCAACGCCGGTGGTTTGGCATAAGCATTGCAAGAATGGCACCTGTGCGGGATCCCAACACGCTGTCCAACTACAACGAATGGCGCACCAAGCACACCACGGCCGATTTCAAGGTCGATTTCACGACCAAGTCCCTTCGTGGGTCTGTGGTCCTCGAGCTTGAGTCACAGACGGACAAGGCCAGCAAGGAGATTATCCTCGACTCTAGCTACGTCGACGTCTCGGCTATCACACTTAACTCATCGCCCTCGCAATGGGAGGTCAAGGATCGCACAGGGCCCAGCGGCTCTCCAGTCCACGTCGCAGTACCTAACGGCGCTGGCAAGGGGGAGGTGGTTAAGCTCAAGATCGAGTTGGCCACCACGGACAAGTGCACTGCCCTCCAGTGGTTGACCCCGACCCAGACGAGCAACAAGAAGGCGCCCTTCATGTTCAGCCAGTGTCAGGCTATCCATGCGCGGTCCATCTTCCCCTGCCAGGACACCCCCGACGTTAAGAGCACCTACGACTTCATCCTTCGCAGTCCCCATGTTGTCGTTGCCAGCGGCGTCCCGGTACCGGGCTCAACTGAAAACGACGGCGAGGACAAGGTCTACAAGTTCCATCAGAAGGTCCCTATTCCGTCCTATCTTTTTGCCGTGGCTTCTGGAGACATCGCTAGTGCCAAAATCGGAAGATGCTCTTCAGTCGCTACAGGACCCAACGAGCTGAAGGCCTCGCAATGGGAGCTCGAGGATGATATGGACAAGTTCCTGGACGCTGCCGAAAAGATCGTCTTCCCTTACCAGTGGGGAGAGTACAATGTGCTTGTCCTGCCTCCGAGCTTTCCGTACGGCGGCATGGAAAACCCCATCTTCACCTTCGCGACGCCCACCATCATCAGCGGTGACCGGCAAAACATTGATGTCATTGCCCACGAGCTCGCCCACAGCTGGAGTGGCAACTTGGTGACGAGCTGTAGCTGGGAGCATTTGTGAGTTTAGCCCCTTGATGAACACCAGCGGGCAAAAATAACCGTTAACCCCAAACAGCTGGCTCAATGAAGGATGGACCGTGTATCTTGAGCGCCGTATCCTTGCTTCCATCCACAAGAACGACTCCTATTTTGACTTCTCGGCCATTATCGGCTGGAAGCATCTGGGTGAGTTTCCCGGCCTGAATCTGATGGCGTTCTCTCCCCCTAATAGACGTACCACTACTAGAGGAGGCAATTGAAGAGTTCGGCAAAGACCACGAGTACACCAAGCTATCCATCAAGCACGATGGTATCGACCCAGATGATGCTTTCAGCTCGGTGCCTTACGAGAAGGGCTTCCACTTCATCTGGTCCCTTGACCGTCTCGTTGGGCGTGAGAACTTTGACAAGTTCATCCCCCACTATTTCAGCAAGTGGCAGAACAAGTCTCTGGATTCATTCGAGTTCAAGGACACCTTCCTCGAGTTTTTCAGCACCTCGGAGTACGCCAGCCTAAAGGACAAGCTCTCGGAAATCGACTGGGAGGGTCGTTTCTTCAACCCTGGCCTTCCGCCGAAGCCCAAGTTTGACACAACGCTTGTTGATGGGTGCTTCCAACTCGCCAACAAGTGGAAGAGCAAGGACTTTTCTCCCAGCCCGTCGGACACGTCGTCCTGGACCGGAAACCAGGTTCTCGTGTTCTTGAATGTGGTCCAGGACTTTGAGGAGCCCTTGACGGCCGAGCAGTCGGTACGTATTTTTGGGAGACTTGAGTTTCTTGCGACGGTCCCTAGCTAACCGGCCATAGCAAAACATGGGCAAGGTTTACGCCCTTGCTGAGTCTAAAAATGTCGAGCTCAAGGCAGCCTACTACCAGATCGCGATGAAGGCCAAGGACACTAGCTCCTACCCTGGCGTGGCCGAGCTTCTCGGAAATGTCGGCCGCATGAAGTTTGTCCGGACGCTGTTCCGCACTCTCAACAAGGTGGACCGTGACCTTGCAGTCAAGACCTTTGAGAAGAACCGTGATTTCTATCACCCCATCTGCCGCCAGCTCGTTGAGAAGGATCTTGGGCTGGGAGAGTCCAAGTAGCGCCAGGAATCGAATAATTTCCACATGGATGGGGTTCTGGGCGAACGTCTGGGATATCATTGATGCTGGGTCTAGGATATCCCGCGTTAAGCATCAAGTTGGTAGGATAGGCAACACTTGGCCACATGTTCCCCGCCATGAATCTGGTTAACTCGTGCTGTCGTGGCCAAATGGATTGGAACCAACTCAGGCATCCAGGGACTACCTAACTACATACATACCTGTTGAGTTGCCCCACTGAAGCTAGGTACTTGAGAAAGCCCCTGATACTCAGTTATTAGCTCAGAGACTGGTAGTGGAAGAAAAGGCAAACCAACCTGGCCTATATTGATATCGAGAAGTTATAACTCTCGCATTGACTTGCTGACGAAACGGGTAATTACGAGATGAATGCTGCACGTGAAGAGCCGTCCGAGAGATGAACACCCAACCGTTGACACGTGAAGAGACGGGAGCTAAGGTTCTGTAATTTCTCGCCATAGCGCACCGTGTCCACCAATGAGCTAGCGTCCCGCCCCTGGAAAGGCGCTCGAGTCGAGCTCGCGCCTCGCGTCCCGCTCTTGAATTTGTTGACACGGGACGCATTCTCGAAATCGCATTCCTTCTGTGCCGCTAGTCACCCAACCTGCGACTCCATCTTGGCAACGAAACCACCAAAACCTCAACTCTACAACTGCGAAACTTCCAAACACCTTGCGCCCGCACAACAACCAAGACGGACGCCCGACATAAAATTGACATCCCGACGACCCAACTTTCCGGGGGCCAGCGGTTGCCCCTCGCTCTCGCCCCGCAGGCAAATATCCACTTACCGACCGCTACTCGACGACCCCGGATTGCGAGCTATTGAATACGACGCCGTGGTGGGAGAATGCGCGTGGGTGCTGTACCGCGGGCTGGGAACTCTATGCTGGGAAACTCGAGGACTGCACATTAATCACGAGCTTTTTCAACCCGCCTGGCCAGGAACGGGCTGTCGCTCAGGCCTAGCCGCGACGCCATCTTCCGTCCAAGGTCTCGAAAGCCACGCCGGCCTGTCATTGTAAAACCGCGACGATGGCTCCGGCTGCGCCGCCCGCCGGCGGGGGCGGGAATATCAAGGTGGTGGTCAGATGTCGTCCCTTTAACGGGAGAGGTGAGTGAGCCGTCTGGGTCGGGGATGGGCCTTTTGGCGGCAGGGAAGCTGATGCTGACGCTCGGTAGAACACGACCGAGGGGCAAAATGTATCGTGGAAATGAAAGACAACCAGACGGTCCTGACGCCGCCGACCGACAACAAGGCGGTCAAAGACCAGGCCCCGAAAGTGTTCGCCTTCGACAAGTCGTACTGGTCCTTCGACAAGAACGCGCCAAACTATGCGGGGCAGGACAACCTCTTCACGGACATGGGCAAACCGCTTCTTGACAATGCATTCCAGGGATACAACAACTGTATCTTCGCCTATGGCCAGACCGGTTCCGGCAAGTCGTACTCGATGATGGGGTATGGAAAGGACGCCGGTATCATTCCGATGATTTGCCAGGATATGTTCAGGAGAATTGGGGAGATGCAACAGGACAAGAACCTACGCTGCACTGTTGAGGTGTCGTACCTCGAAATTTACAACGAGCGGGTGCGTGACCTGCTGAACCCGGCAAACAAGGGCAACCTAAAGGTCCGAGAGCACCCTTCCACGGGACCCTACGTCGAGGATTTGGCGAAGCTGGTGGTCGGAAGCTTTCAGGAAATTGAAAACCTGATGGACGAGGGCAACAAAGCCAGAACCGTGGCAGCGACCAACATGAACGAGACGTCCAGTCGAAGTCACGCCGTGTTTACGCTCATGCTGACTCAGAAGCGCTTCGACCCCGAGACAAAAATGGCCATGGAGAAGGCAGCCAAGATCAGTCTCGTGGATCTGGCTGGATCGGAAAGAGCCACTTCCACAGGCGCAACCGGAGCTCGTCTCAAGGAAGGCGCAGAAATCAACCGCTCTCTTTCTACTCTCGGTCGTGTTATCGCAGCATTGGCAGATCTTTCCACTGGCGTCAAGAAAAAGAAGGGCGCGGCAGGACAGGTTCCCTACAGAGATAGTGTTCTTACATGGTTATTGAAGGACTCCCTCGGAGGTAACAGCATGACAGCCATGATTGCCGCCATCAGTCCGGCAGACATCAACTACGACGAAACATTGAGCACGCTGCGATACGCCGATTCTGCGAAACGCATCAAGAACCACGCAGTCATCAACGAAGACGCCAACGCTCGCATGATTCGCGAACTCAAGGAAGAACTGGCGGTTCTCCGCAGCAAGCTGGGCAGCGGAAGCGGTGCCGGGGGATTGCCCGTTCCTGCGGAGGAGGTGTATGCAGAAGGCACGCCTCTGGAAAAGCAAATCGTCAGCATCACGCAGGCCGATGGCACCATCAAGAAGGTTTCCAAAGCAGAAATTGCGGAGCAGCTAGATCAGAGCGAGAAGATCCTCCAGGACCTCAACCAAACGTGGGAGCAGAAATTGGCCAAAACGGAAGAAATCCACAAAGAGCGAGAGTCTGCACTCGAAGAATTGGGAATCAGCATCGAGAAGGGCTTCATCGGCATGTCCACGCCCAAAAAGATGCCTCACTTGGTCAACCTTTCAGACGACCCCCTTCTAGCGGAGTGCCTCGTTTACAACCTGAAACCCGGTGCGACTACGGTCGGCAACGTCGAGTCGAACGCAGACCACCAGGCCAATATTCGTCTGAACGGGTCGAGAATTCTTCACGAGCACTGTGTCTTTGACAATGCGGCAGATGGGACGGTTACAGTCATCCCAAAGGAAGACGCAGCAGTTATGGTGAACGGGAAGCGGGTTACAGAGCCGACGAGACTGCACTCGGGGTACCGCATTATCTTGGGCGACTTCCACATTTTCAGGTTCAATCATCCAATGGAAGCGCGCGCAGAACGGGCAGAGAGGCAAGAGCAGAGTCTCCTGCGCCAGTCCATCACCGCAAGCCAGCTGCAGGCGCTGGAGAGAACATCACCGTCACCAAGCCCCAGCAGACCGGGGCATGATAGGAGCTTTAGCACAGCCATCTCCGACTTCAGTGATAGCCGCCCCGACTCTCCGTTCCAGCGCAATGCGAAGGAGTCCGACTGGTCCTTTGCGCGCAGAGAAGCGGCGCCCGCGATCCTCGGCACAGACCAAAACTTCACCAAGTTGACTGACGAGGAGCTTAACGCGCTCTTCGAAGACGTCCAGCGGGCCCGTGCCGAGCGCGTCAACGGCCGGGATGGTGACGAAGACATGGAGTCGATGGCATCGTACCCGGTCAGGGAGAAATACCTGTCCACCGGCACCTCGACAACTTCTCGCTCGACACCATGTTGACCATGCCGTCCACCCCTAAGCAGGGCGAAACCGAGGATCGGCTACGCGAGATGCGTGAGGAGATGCAGATCCAACTGGAGAAACAAAAGGACGAGTACCGTGACCAGCTTAAGAGTGCTGAGGCGGCAAACGTCGAGGTCGAGGAGATCAAGAAGGAGAAAGTCCGCATGGAGGAGACGCTGGTTCAAATCAAGGCGGATATGCAAAAACAACTAGAGGTCCAGCGGCGCGAGTTTGAGGCCAAGATCGAGAAACTAGATCCGCTCAAGCGACCAAAGCCGAACCCGAAGCTGTCCGAGGACGAGATCGAGCGGGCCAAGATTACCGTGAAGCACTGGCGGAGCCGGCATTACGTGCGGATGGCCGAGGCGGTCTTGCAACACGCCGCCACACTGAAGGAAGCGCAGATCATGAGCCACGAGCTGGACGAACACGTCGTCTTCCAGTTTGCCGTGGTTGATGTTGGCCACATGCTGTGTTCGTCTTATGACATGGTTCTTAACGGGCTAACCGGAGAGGGAGATGATATCGCGCTGGAAGAGGCACCGAAGCCGTGCATCGGGGTCCGTGTCATCGACTACAGGCACGGCGTTGTCCACCTGTGGAGTATCGAGAAACTCCATGACCGAGTGAGGCAGATGCGGCAGATGTACCAGTATCTGGATCAACCCGAGTATGCCCAACACCTGAGCCTCGACAACCCTTTTATCGAGACCTGCATGCCGCAGTACACCCTCGTCGGCGAGGTAGATGTGCCCCTCAAAGCTGTTTTTGAGAGCCGGGTGCAAGACTTTACGCTTGACATCTTCTCTCCCCACACCTCGCACGCCATCGGCATCATCAAGCTCGCGCTCGAACCGTCCAGCGCGCGGGCGCCGTCGAACACGCTGAAGTTTAACATCGTCATGCACGAGATGGTGGGCTTTGCGGAGCGCGAGGGCACCGAGGTGCACGCGCAACTCTTCATCCCCGGCATTTCCGAGGATGGCGTCACCACGACGCAGATGATCAAGGACTTTGACGAGGGCCCCATCCGGTTCGAGAGCGTTCATAGCATGAGCGTGCCGCTGTTCGCGCCCCCGCAGACGACGCTGCGCGTGGCTATCTTTGCCAAGGTGTCGGCCATGCATTTGGATAAGCTCCTCAGCTGGGACGATATGCGGGACGGCGTGCCTCACTCCCGGGGGAAGAAGCGCGCCAGGATAAGCGAGGCGCACTTCTTTACCGAGGAGAAGCATGACTTGCTGGCGCGGGTGCAGGTGCTCGAGATGAACGAGGAGGGCGAGTATGTGCCGGTGGAAGTTAACCAGACCAGCGAGCTGGACGGTGGCACGTTCCAACTGCATCAGGGGTTGCAGAGGCGCATTTCTATCACCCTCACACACAGTTCGGGCGATGCACTGCCGTGGGATGATGTGGCGGATATGCGTGTCGGCAAGGTTCAGTTGCTGGACAGCGCAGGCAAGACGCCCGACATGGGCTCGGTCACTCCGGATATCCCGCTAAAACTCGCTGCCGAGCCCTCGTTTCAAATCAATGCGAACGGCACCCGGAGCGTTTCCGTGGTTGGGCAGTGGGATTCCAGCTTGCACAAGTCGCTGCTCCTCGACCGGGTCACGGCGGATAAGTACCGCGTGCAAATGGCCGTGTCGTGGGAAATCAGCTCCGAAAAGCTGGCCGAGCCGATGAAGTTCTCGATGAACGTCTGCTGCCAGATTCTGTCGCGGTCCTTCATCCGGCAGACGTCCATGTTCTCGTCGCTGTTTCAGTAGCAGGTCCGCATCGTCCACTCGACCACGGGCATCTTCACCCTGCAGATGCGGCCGGCACCGATTAAACGGGTGGGTGATCTGTGGCGGATGAACAGCCAGCACGACTACGTCAAGGGCGAGGAAAACCTGACCGCCTGGACCCCTCGTGGCGTATCGCTCGTGGCTGATTACATCAGCTCAAGGAAAAAGCGCCAGATGATGGCCGAGATTGCTGCGGTACAAACGTTCCTCAGGAAGATCGGCTTTCAAGATGAGACCAACGGTGTTGAAGAGGCTGAAGGTGATGACTTCCTTCGGCCCCCGCCCATAAACTCCGATGCCGACTCCATCGCGGAGCTTCTCAAGGACGACACGCCCGAGCCCTCCCCAGTTGCATCCCCTGAGCCTACGGAGGGGAAAGAACTTACCGAGGGCGACATCCCCCAACCTTCCGAGAACGGAAACGGAGAACAAAACCCACCCATCCCTTCCCCACCTGAAGAACCACAACCCGACGAAGCCGACCACCAAACCCATCTTCTAACCCGCTGCCTAAACCTCTGGCAGCGCTATCCCGACCCCTCTCTCCAGATCCTCTCCCGCGCAACACGGACCCGCCCGAAGACGGCGTGGCCCCGCCATCGGGCGACCCGACGGCCTCTTCTTCCCCTTCCGAGCCTACCCCTGCACCGCCACAACCAACGTCCATCGCCACGGTGGTGCGTGTGCCCAAGAACCCGGCCGTACTCAAGGGCGGCTACCTGCTCGTGCCCAACGCCGACGCCACCCGCTGGGTGAAGCGCTTTGTTGAGCTGCGCCGTCCGTACCTGCATGTGCACTCCGTTGCGGCGGGCGAGGAGGTCGGGATTGTGAGCTTGAGGAATGCGAGGGTCGATAGCCAGCCGGGGATTTTGGGGCTGTTGAATCTCAATAATGGGAATGGAATGGGGAATGGGCATGGGGTGGGTGGGGGTTCGGGGTATGGTTCCTGGTCGGTTGCGGGGTCGTCGGATGCGGGTAGGGATGGGTATGATGCTTCTGGCGGTGGTGGAGTGAATGGTGGTGGCAGCAGTGGGTTTGGGACGCCGCGCAGGGAGCTGTCGCCGTCGCCGTCACGGTCGCCGAATCCCCTGCCGCAGGGCGGGACGGGGCGGTTGATTGCTTCGCTGTGGCCTGGCGGTGGCAACAGCGCCAGCAACGGTTCCGCTACCAATGGCACGCCTACGGCGGGTGGTGGTGGTGGTGGCGGAGGCGGGATCAGCAGACTCAGCGAGCGGTTGCAGGCCGGGGTGTTTGCTGTCTATGGGACCGACAACACCTGGCTGTTTGCGGCGCGCAGTGAGCGGGATAAGATGGATTGGATTGTCAAGATCGATCAGAGCTTTGCTATGGGGAGTGGGGCGGCGAGTGGGAATGCGAGTGGGAGGGGGAGTCCCGGGTTTGGGGGGTGTGTGAGTGAGTGAGTGAGTGCCCCGTGGACGGTGGCCTGGGAAGGGGAAGGGGTTGCTAGGGGTTGGTGAGGGCCGGGGTGAAGGGTGATGGATGGATAGATGGGTTGGGTGGCATGAATAGACCTGGGGAAGGGGTTGAAGCGAGGCGATACAGCTGCTACTTATTTATTACTAGGGATACCCGGGGAATCTACTCCCCCTGTTCTTTTCTTGGCCTGGGCCTTCCTGCCATCTCCGGACGGGGATGCGGAGGGAGCTGGTTACATTTTTGGTTCCTCCCTGGGCGGAGCTGAGGGAGGATACATTTATATATGACTGCACGAGGTTTTGGAATGCTTTTCACGCACCGCTTTTCGGCGTCGTTGCTCCTAGGTCATGTGTCATGATAGATAGAACTTGATGAGGGCTGGCAGGAATTGCAGCACGCCGATATGAAGCTGGAATGATAGAGTTTCTGGTGTATGGCCTTTAGTTGTGTGGGTTATGCTAGTATGAGGGTTGGGAATAGACTTATTCCCTTTTATATACTTTTCTTTGGTGCTGTTCGGCACGGTGTGGTGCAAGATCTAGAGAGCTGGAGGAAATGAATTAAGTACTATCCTGTAGGGGTAGGCAGTGTTGTTGGTCGCCCCAGAGCATGTGAACTCGTCCAGAAGAAAATCCGGGATCGTTGATCAGGCCACTTAAGGTTTTATCGTCTCATCTCCGCAACGAGACTGCATAGCTTCACTCATCGATGTGGACTGGATAAAACAAAACAGACTACGTTTCGAGTTCATAAAAGTCAAGACTCCAACTAGCAAGCAAACACCCAGACCACAGCCCCTGAACCATCCACCATTAGTCCTTCCTTGAACCCAATAGACCAACCCTCGAGTTCCCCCATTCGCAACCCCCTCAATGACCACCCATCTGCCATACCCAAACAAGAAACAACACAACCCTCTCCCTCCGACAATCTCCTAAACCCCTCATAGTCCATCCCCCTTTAACAACCCACAGCCATCTCCAACCCCCCCTCCACCCCCAACCCCTCATCAAACCCATTCACAAACCCCACCTCCCCAGCCCCAGCCAGCTCAAACCTATACGCCATCTGCGCCCGGCACGCAAACGAGTTCACCACCACCACCCTCTCCCTCTCCACGCCATCCCCGGTCTCTTTTGCAAATCGCACCGTCCCCACCAACGCCCCCGCAGCCGGCCCATCGGCGGCGTACACGTTCACCGCCAGCGGCGCGCCGCCGGCTTGCGCGCTGGTGTCGATGACTTCCCAGTGTGGGGGGAAGACGGCGCGGAGGGTGCAGGGCCCGCTGGGGAGGAGGGCGGTGCTGTTTGAGGTGGTGTTTCCTCCTGTGCTGGGGAAGGTGAAGGTGAGGGTTTGGGTGCTGAAGAGGTTGAGGTCG
Organism: Chaetomium olivaceum; assembly: GCA_039881045.1. Lineage (NCBI taxonomy): Eukaryota > Fungi > Ascomycota > Sordariomycetes > Sordariales > Chaetomiaceae > Chaetomium > Chaetomium olivaceum. Next base: position 104,456 of record JAYWVB010000053.1, on the reverse strand, counting down.
GGGCGGTTGAGGAGGTTGAGGCGCGGGGTGGAAGGGGGGTGGACGCGGGTGCAGGTTGTTTGTTGGTGGTGGTGGTGGGTTGTGAGGGTGGTTGGGAGCGCGGTGGCTAGGGTGGTGAGGAGGAGGGTGGTGAGGGTGGTTGTGGAAAGCATGGTGGTCGTTGTTGTTAAATGGTTTGTCGAGTGGTTGTTGGATGGTTGTTAGGTGGTCGAGGGGCGACTTGGTGGTCAAGGATTGGGATGAGTGGACTTAGGTGGTGTCGGTTGAAGTTGAGGATCTCGATGAGACAAGTTGTGGAGTTGTGGTGGTGAATGGATGATGATGGGATGATGGGAAGATGAGATGAACAGACTTTAGGGAGGGAAGATAGCATCTTTTATACACGGAAGGAACCTCCTCTGGACCTGCTATGCACCCAATGTCCTCAATGATACCATGTCACCATCCTACACCTCACCATGCATGGTCAGCGCGGTCAACCATCATGACTCGCTCGGTGAAAACGGCCAACAACCATGGCATTGCCATCCTCACCGGGCATGTCGGCTTCTGAAAATAGCAATGCCAACCTTGAGAGCGTCTACCGCGCAACAGAGCGGCCGATGGCGATGGCTGTTCCCAACTCCGCCCTCGTTCATGGTGTTGGTCATGGAGCAGCCCGCGGCCTAAAGTTGCCAATACATCGTCCTCGTATGCTTCTGCTGCAGTGCAATATGCAATATCTGATTCCGGGGTTTTGTACGGGGCAATATGCGGCCGGTTGTCAGGCCATGAGCCGGTGTTGACTCGAGCAGGAGGGAACAGCCAAGACCAACAAAATGCTGTATGCTGTGCTCACTGTCTTTTCTCAATGTTCTTGCCCACTCTCGCCGACTCTTGGGAATTCCTCTGAACATCTCCCCTTCACACTCAGGTTCACTGTGAAAGCAGTGAGCACCAAAACGCGCATCGACTCTCTAGCATGCACAATATTTGGGATGCGACCTAAGCGTCACATGGAATGAATATATCTATCTCGTTGTCACGGGCGTCCTCGTGTTGGGTAAATGCCATTTTACCGACCAGATGACGTCGTACGGTACAAACACGGAGCTGGATGCCCTGGGAGCGCCTCGAAGCGCCGACGAGGGCAAACAATCAAGCATCAGCCACAACAAGCGACAAACTGGGCATTCTGATTTTCGGTAGATAGTTATCTCGATATCTTCCAGGCAGTAGACGAGGCAGTGCTGCCCAAAGTTCAGACACTGGTCGACTCGAGGCTTTTTCAGATTATTATTTTCGTCTGATATTTCCGAAATGTAAATAATGAGTTCATGGCGTGTGTTTGTTGTAACTAGTTATTGGCGATGGGGTTGATGTAAGCAAGAGGCGGGGTACTCTGTCGGAGGTGCCCCTCGTGGGTTTCTGTAGTTGCAGTTGAAGCCCTCATCTCATCCAATTATCCAATGGCTGGATGGCCGAGTGGTCTAAGGCGGTAGACTCAAGAAATTCTCTTCCCCATTCAATGGGGCGTATTCTACTCTCGCAAGAGGCGCGCGTTCGAATCGCGCTCCAGTCAATTACTTTTTCGAGTTGTCCCCCGTTATGGCGGGGCTACCCACCCCTTTTTGGTCAATCACCAAGCCAGTAAATAAGCTAGGGCTGACAACCACTCATCAGAACACTTAGGTTGTTTTTATTTTATTCTCACCATCAACTGAGGAATGTATCGGAGGAAAGAACCCCATGATTGGCAGGGTGACAGTGCCCGCAGCACGCATGAACTGTATCACTCAGTAAACACACGCAACCAATGGCGGCCTGAGAGATCCACCGGTGTAATGCAGGGCGCCCGCCATGGATTGCAGTGTTCCAAGTTGGCAGTCCACGGCGTCATCAGGGCGGGAAGGAACGACTTGGTCAGTAGAGAAACTTGAAACCGTATGATTTTCCTTACCTTACACTTTCTCCTCACTTGCCGTGCCGCTTCAATTGGGTTTACAACTTCATCGTGCATATCAACCGCAACCGCAACGACAACACAACCACAACGTAACTAGGTAACTACCTTACAACCACAACCACCACAATCACCACCACCACAAAACCCACCCCCAACTTCCCAAAACCACCACCACTCACACACAAAACAAACAAAGCCCAACATGTCCACCTCCACAACCCCCGCGGCAGCCGCCCCCGCCCCCTCCAACTCCAACCCCAACTCCAACTCCAACTCCTCCTCCTCCGACGCCCCGACCCTCTCAGCGTGCAATACGACACGCCCCTCGGCCTCGCCCACACCACCATGCAGGCCCTCAAGGACCGCATCAAGCTGCACTACGACCTGGCCAGCGACTACTACCTGCGCCTGTGGGGCGAGCACATCCACCACGGCTACTGGCCGACGGCGAGCTCCAAGGCGACCGACTCCAAGGAGACGGCCCAGCTGAATCTGATTCGGCTTTTGTTGGCTGTTTCGGAATTGCCGGGGGCGGAGGGGCTGGGTTTGGAGTTGGGGTTGGGCGGGGAGGGCGGGGCCATGGCGATGGCGACGACGACGACGGCTGCGGGGACTGCGTTGGGAGGCGGGCCGGCTGCTGCTGCTGCTGCTGCGGCTGTGAAGCAGGGGCCGGTGGTGGGGGAGACGCCGCTGCGGATTTTGGATGTGGGGTGTGGGTGGGCGGTACGGCGCGCTATCTGGCGCGCGCGCTGGGTGCGGCGGTGACGGGGTTGACCATCTCGGGCAAGCAGGTGGAGATGGCGACGAGGTTGAGCAAGGCGGAAGCTGCTGATGGTGCTGGTGCTGGTGCTGACGGGAGTGGAGATGGGGGGGTGAGAATGCCAGTGGTGGTGGATGAGGGTTTCATCACCGTCGGTGAGAAGGGCGGGAAGGTGAGGTTCGTCGAGCTGGATGCCGAGAAGATGGGCGAGTACTTCGCCCCTGGCGGTGCCGGTGGTGAGGGCGGGTTCGACGTGGTCTGGATCAGCGAGGCGCTCTCCACTTCCCCAACAAGGCGCTCTTCTTCCACAACTCCCACAAGCTGCTCCGGCAGGGCGGGAAGGTGGTGCTAGCGGACTGGTTTAAGGCGGAGGATCTCGCCGAGAGTGTGTTTGATGCGGATATCAAGCCCATCGAAGGTCTGTTCTCCCCCCAACCCTCCAACTCTTTTCGTGGCTTGGTGGTTGCTAATGTCATTCATTGTAGACGGCATGCTCACGCCACCGCTCTGCACGCAGCAAGAGTATGTGAACTTTGCTACGGGTGCTGGCTTGGAGGTACTGGGTGGCCCTAAGGACATTAGCAAGGATGTCAGCAAGACATGGTATGTACTCCCCCTCCCGAGTTCAAAAGCCCCGGCGCTAACGACTGTAGGGACATCTCATGGTCACTTGTACAAAACCCTTCGCTGTGGGCGTTCGCCTTTAGCCAAGGGCGAGATGGCATTGCCTTCCTACAAGCCTTCCGGGCTATGAGAAGGGGGTATGCAAACGGGACTTTCCAATATGCTGTCATGTCATTCTCGAAGCCGTAAGGGACCATGGGATACAAACCGCCACGTTGGGGGAATCAACCGCAGTGTGTTCAGTTAGATAGAAATCCAACTCCTTGAGTTCCGAGAGAGGCTGCCACTAATCTATAGCCGCCCGCCCCATCCGCATCAGGGAATGTCCCTAGAACAGCCGCGTAGACAGCAAACCCCAAACGCCTTACCCAGCCAGTATCCTCCCAAATATAAATGCACGGGTATCGTGGTCTTACATAACTCAGAACAAAAGCGAAATTTCAAGCAGCGCAACGGCTAAATTTGACCAGCGCCCCCCCCCTCCCCCTTCCTTTTCGCACTCAAAGGAGAAGCCTCCGCTTAACAGGCGGTGGGACAGGCTGGTCATCCACAGTCTCTCGTTTGCCGAAGAGGGCGGCCTTGCCGAGTGCCTGGATCTTGCTGAGAAGATGGCTGTTGATGGTTAGCATCAAGGCTGCTGAGGCTGATCAAGGTTTGTGGGTTGCATTGTACTCGGCCGGCCGCAGCCCAGACCGTGGGGCAAGATCGGACTGCGCGGCAACCTGTAGCGGCACATTTGCCATCTCGGCATTATGTACGTTTGGAGTGCATGTGAACGATAAAAAGAATAGGGGGAAAGTAGGCGTACTTGATGGGCATATGACCGCGGCTCTCTGTGACCGCCAGATTGATCTTCTCAGCCTGCGCCTCGTGGTCCCGGAAATGTGCCTGAATCAGGTCCTGGGCATCCTGCTCGTCGGCCGACCTGACGACGTAAGTGCAGCCTTCCTCGCCGCAGGTCCAGGTGCCGTCCGGTCCACTGGGCGATGTTGCAGGGAGGGGCTCGGCGTGTACGACGACGCGGACTGCGCCCTCAGGCAGAGGCAGATGCGATCCTAGGATTGCCTCTTCGCCGGAAGCAACGTCTTCGTCGCTCGTATCATCGGCATCTTCCAACTCGTCGTCTTCACTAAGATGGTGATTAATCTTGGCCGACTTTCTGCCCCGGCGGCTTCCACTAGTTTGGTCGTCAAGCTCGGAATGTGGCCTTTTCTTAGCACTTGTGGCAAGGCGTAGCGTGGCCCCTTTGCCGGATCTACGGCTACGCTGCGCCAGTGCACGGAGGTCAGCGAACTCATCTTCCGACTCGCTCTCCTCTGGAACAACACTTTTAGCCTTGATTTTGAGGTTGATAGCGGGGGGTAGCTGGGTAGCTGGTTTCGTCGACGACCCTGATCTAGGGCCCATCTTCACCCGCCGCATAGTCATGGCAGGGATTTTGTCCAGCTCAGTCTGGTCTGACGAAGGCTCCCACGGCCGTTTGGCAGCATCTTCCAGCCAGTGATACCATGGGGTGTCCCTCCACTCGGCGCCCAGGCGGGGGAGAAGATCTTTAGCGTAGTAGGCGAGAACGTCCTTAGCAACGCTATAGTGCCGGATTTTACATTTAAAGAACACCGCCGAGCTGATCTTGGACGGCGGTGTCTTGCTTATATTTGTTTCTGAGGCGATTTCGCCAAGGGCTCCCAGTAGATTGTCAATGGGGGTGTCAGAGTCGGCGTCGGGTATGGGGGTGTCTCTCGGTGTATCAACTTTGGGTGTATCCCGCGGCGTATCAGGCTTGGGTGTCTCTCTCGGCGTATCAACCTTGGGCGTCTCCTTCAGCGTATTGCCTTTAGATGTCCCCATAGGCGCCGGAGAAGGCCCCGAACTTGCTGGCTGAGGGAGTTGCCGGTATCTCCCTGGCAAGGGTATGGGAGTTTCGCTCAATTTGACCCTGGGTTTGTCGGGCTTCGCTTGAGGTACTGGACGACTCGGCAGATCGTCTTGGACTGCGCTGTTTCGGCTGCTCGCCCTCGCCGACTTGCTCCTCCGGTTCTGAGCCACCTTGTTGTCGACGGATTCTTGGGGCTCTGGAGGGGGCATAGGTGGACTAGGAACTACGCCGTTCGCAATATCAGCGAGTTTCTTCTGTATGTCCTGGACGTTGTCAGCTGAATTTGTATCTCACGAGCAGAACGTTGCGCGTACAGGGTGTGAGCTACGCAGCCACTTAGCAAAGTTCGTGACGTTCCAATCCAGGTCAAACTCTTTATCGAAATGGGCGATCAAGAATTCAGCCCATTTATCGCAGAGGGCTTGGACCTCATGGAAGAGGATGCCGTCGCCAGCCCTGACGGCGTACTTCAAAAATACTTCGTCCAAGGTCGGCTGTCGCGGCCTCCGTGCCTTCTTCTTGTTCGCGCACGCCGCAACGTACGCTTCGTACACCTCAAATGCGCTATAGTACAGGGTAATAGCCTCGCGGACTTGGTCGTACATCGGTTGGTATGTGGCAGACGGCCGGATCTCGAACCAACCGGCGGCGCCCGACACCCAAAGGACGAGGGGGCCGTCTCCGATCGAGTATCGCTCAGAGTGCGATATCTCGATATGCGCGGTTCTCACACTCGGGCGGACAACTGGGTAATGTTAGTCCACGATACCGACAAAACATGAACCAAGACTAAGCTTACGGTTGGGCACAAGCTTGTCCTCGTCCACCTCGAGGAGACCGCGAACAATCAGCGGCCCTTGGGCATGAACCAGGAGAGGGTTGGCCACGGTCCTGCCATCTTTGCGGTATATGGTGGCGTCGGTGAGAACATAACAAGGCCAGTCGTTGTCCGGCATATCCCGCGGTGTCGGGTTTAGAACGGAGGATTCTTTCACCCATCGAATCTGGGTTGGGTCGTCTGCAGCATTCGAGGCCGACGAGGCCCTGCGGCGTCGAGGGCGTCCCGCCATGGGAGCGATTGGTGATGGAGCAATTTGATTTAATGGCCGGTTTGTAAGTTACCAGACTGCATCGCTCTCGATAAGATGCAGTCGTTTTGCGAAGTCAAAATAAAGCAGAGACGGGGTCGGGTTTGGTGTTGGTGAGGAACACACTGGCTGCCCTGTGGTTACGGGGTTGATTAGTTGCAGGGAATCGATCAACAGATGCCGGCTCTTTCGCCCGGTACGCGGGAAGGCACGCCACAAACGCGACCAACGCGAACTGGGAAGTTGAGGAAGTGGGGTCAATTAACCAGCGGGGGGACGAGTATAAGTAGGGACTTTTAATCTGCACAAAGTAAGCCGAAACCGATTTGTTGAATACTTGCTTCTTGGATCTGATTAGTTGATTATTTCCTACTTCCTTTCCTTCTCCTTTTCGTTTATAGATAAAGTTCAAACCATTCATCGCCTTCAACAATAGGTAGGTACCTACTATGTACATGTACCTCAACCAAGACCCCAGGAAGTGGGTCGTTCCCGCAATCGATAACACCCAGGCACCGCAAAGCCCCTGTTCTCGAACCTCTTTCCCAAAAATTCGGCCGATCAGCGCTCGCTCAAGAACACGGCGAACATCAGATTGCGCCAGTATTCCTCCTACAACTTCCGCCTTGAACCAATGCAACCTAAATTGATTTTGGTTCAAAACTTCTATTCTGGTTCGCGATCGTTGATGAATTACTACTTTCTCAACCTCATCTCATGAGGCTTGATCGACTTGCCAAAATGGCCACCGACAAGGTCCTCGAGGGCGTCTTCGGTTTGTACTCGCTCATTGCAATGCGCAGGTAGCTTGCTTGGCTGACTTAAAGTAGCCATCAACAAGCCCGTCGGAATGAGCTCTGCTCAGGTAATCCGCGACTGCCAGCAGTATTTCAACCCATCAGCTAGTTTCGCGCCCCTCCTCAAACAAGAGCAAGCCTTGCGCGATAAGGAAAACCGCTACCAGAAAGGCCGGCGCAGCAAGGCAAAGCGAACTCTCCAAGTCAAGATGGGTCACGGAGGCACCCTCGACCCCCTCGCCACGGGCGTGCTAATCCTTGGCGTCGGCAAGGGCACCAAGGCCCTCCAGGACTTTCTCAACTGCAAAAAGACATACGAGACGGTCGTCCTCTTTGGCGCTAGCACCGACACCTATGATCGTACGGGCCGCGTCATAAAGAAGGGCAACTACGACGACGTCACGCGCCAGGCCACCGAGAAAGCCCTTGAGAGCTTTCGCGGCAAGATCAGACAGATGCCCCCGCTCTACTCGGCGCTCAAGATGCAGGGGAAACCGCTCTACGAATACGCCCGCGAGGGCAAGCCGATTCCGCGCGAGATCGAGACGCGGGAGGTCGAAGTCGCCGAGCTCGACCTCGTCGAGTGGTACGAGCCGGGCACACACAACCATCGGTGGCCGACAGAAGAAGCCGAGCAGGCCGAGAAGAATCTGGTAGATTCGGTGTGGCGTGTTGCGAAACGGCAGGTGGCTGCGACAGAGGAGGGGACGGCCAGCAAGCTCACTCCAGAGCAACAAGAGGAGGAGAGCAAGGCGCTCGCCGAGTACAACAGCAAGAAGCGCGAGGCGGAGGAGCGTGTCGACAACCTCGTCAGCGACGAGCGACCGGCGCCGCCAGCCAAGAGAAAGAAGACCAACAGGGGTGATTCGGAGCCCATGATGTCGGGTGCCCTAGGGGTGCTGCCGCCCAAGGGGAAGGGGTCGGATCTAGTACCCCCGCCACCTTCGGCGGATACGCCGCCACCGTGGGAAGGCAAAGGCCCACCGGCGGCCAAGATCAGGATGACGGTCACGTCGGGGTTCTATGTGCGGAGTCTGTGCCATGATCTGGGAGAGATGCTTGGGTGCGGCGGCTTGATGGCCGAGCTGAGCCGTACGCAGCAGGGCCAGTTCGCTATCGGCGGCGAGAACTGCATGGAGTACAACGAGATATTCCAAGGGGAGGATGTTTGGGCCCCCAAGGTACATCGTATGCTGGAGTTGTGGAATAACCCGAACGCGGAGCAGGCCAAGCCCAAGGCGAGTGAGGCGGCGAGTGCACAAGCGAGTGCGCCAACGAAGGCAAATGAGGCGAGCAAGGAATCCCAAGAGGACAAGCCTAGTGGTGAGAGCAAGCCGGCGGAGGGGGCCAAACCAACAGAGACGGCCCCTGAGCCGGAGCCGGCTAGTGATTCAGTGACGGTGGAAGAGGGGCAAACCGCCGCGGCGAGTGCGTAGTGGCACTATCTCTTGTGTTCTTTCTCGTAAGCCGAGCAGCATTTGGCCGTCCTGCTATCTGCTCTGCTATAAGTTGGTGGGTAGTCGAAATCTCGATTCCAATTGGGGGCAATGTCGAGCGCGCTCGGCATAAACTGAAAGCATTCAAGAGAGGTGAATAGCGTTGGTGGATCGTGACACCGTTCAAATGGCATTGCCATATCAAAACGAATAAAAAATTGCCCAACCTATGTCCGAACCATGCAGGCCCCGTGAACTCCAGATGTCCCCGTTCCCTATGCCCTATGCATGCCCGTTGCTAAAATATACAATATACCCACCTCAACATGCAATCCCACTCATCAGTCATATCCGACATATACATTCTCCCTTCCCCATCCCTTTATATCATCATCCCCTTCCAGCCAGCCCCCTTTACCTCTCCCCATCCCCGCTAACCCTACCCTCACCCCCAACTACACTCCCCCTCCCTTTCCCACCCCCATCCCCTTTCCCACTATTAACAACCCCCTCCATCCCCTCCAACTCCCCCAACACCCCCCTCACCCGTTCAATCCGCCCCACCGCCCTCTCCAACCGTTCCAACCGCCTCCTCTTATCCCCTTCCCTCCTCTCCAGCTCCCCGACCCGCTGCTCCAGCCGCGCCCGCGCCCGCCGCTCCGACGCCACCATCTCGTTGGCCTGCTCGAACAGGCTGGCGCTGAGCTCCTCCACCTCGCGGCTGGTCTGGTGCAGGCGGCCTTCGGCTTCGGCGCGGAGGGCCTGTTCGCGGGAGAGGGCGGATAGGAGGTCTGACGGGGTGAGGTTTGTTGAAGCGGAGGTGGCTAGGGAGTTGGTGGAGGAGGAGGGGTTGTTGTTGTTGATGTTGTTGCTGGGGGGGTAGGAGGCGGAGGAGGGGAGGGAGGGGATCGGGCTGGGGGCTGGGCCGAGTCCTGGGCGGGTTGATGACGATGACTGTGGTATGTTCGTGAGCGGTCGGAGGGTGGGTGGGAGGGTTGGTGCGGGTGTTGCGACGACTGGTGCTGGTGGGGATTTGCGGGTGAGGAGGGCGGAGATGCGGGTTGCGGCGCTGGTGGTGAGGAAGGAGGCCCGTGACGGCGAGGGGGACGGCAGGCCGGCTGCTGAGCTGGGTGGGGTTGGGAGGGAGGTTTGTTTTTGCGCCTGCTGCTCTTGGGCCGCTGTTGCTGCTGACGCGGAGGGGGTCCGAGGGCGGGGATCGAGTTGGGCGCGGAGTTTGGCAATCTCGTCTTCGTAATCGGCCCAGCGGTCGACGGCTGCCGAAGCTTTTTGGTTGAGCAAGCGGACTTGAGCTTGCAAGTCCGAGATATGCTTCTGGGCTTCGAGGAGGGCGGTTTGGGTGTCTTCGAAGGGCGGCAAGTCGGCACCGAAGCCGCAGTTAGGGCAGCAGGGGGTTTGCGTTGGCGCGGCCCTCAAGGTGCCGGGGCTTGCGATAGTCATGGTTGCGATTGCAGTCATCGCTCAAGGAAATAATGGTATTAATTCTTTATACTTTGTAAAAAAAAAGAAGCCGCGATTCGGCGTCGTCGTCGAGTTCCAACAAAATTATACGGCTAGGCGCCAGCGGCGTCTTTGTTGTTGGTTGTGTTGTCTCGGTCAAAAAGGCTGGAAGGGGCTGGAAGTGTTGTCAGTGGTGGCTCGAAGGAGGGGTGGCTGGGCTGGCAAGGGGTTCTTGGTCAGATGCTTGGCTTTCAGACTTTCAGGGATCCATCGGTTTGCTCTGACGTCTCGCATTGTTTCTGCATAGCCAAGCCCCACGATCGACGTCAAATACCGAGGACACGCACCACATCGAAACTCGGGACAGGGAAGAATACCCCGGGTTACTGGTCCACACGTGGCATTATCACGAAGGAAAAGGTTGCTCTCATCCCGTTGATTGGCTTGGAAGATCAGGTCCCGGGCCATGAACCTAGAGATTGGGCCAGACTCTGGTAAGCATGTGTTTGTCATGCACCGGGCCGAGCACTGCCTTTACGCGGATTGCCGTCTCGCCCAAACTTTTTGATCGCCTCTCTGTTTAGAGCAAGTCCAAAGCCATTCGGATGCTCGCTTCCGCTAGCAGTCATGGCTGCGATTGCTCCGACCCATAAAACAGGTTCCGGCCATAGACAGGTAACATATCTCCCGTAGATAAAACAGAAGATATCAAGAGCCCCACGCACAATCCCAATGTCTGGCAAAATGCAGCCGTGTTTGGCTGCGGAGCGGGCCGTCAGCAGTTTGGGTGATGCTGGAGCTGTGGGCACTCGGCTGTCTGTCGTTGCGTTCGTCGCAGCAGCCTGTCCGGCTATGATCGCGTTCAGCATGGGTGAAGCATATCTGCTCGAATCCAACGCATCGTAGTCGCGACTCACTGCGGCTGCGGCTGCGCGACCTTCCTCAACTCCATGGCCCCCGTCTCCGGATCCCGAAACTCCTTCCAACTGACCGGCTGCATCGTATTCCCCGCCTCGCTCACCGCGAGTACCACGCCCAACTCATTCCTCGTCGTCGACAGGTAATAATTCGCCTGATCACCCAGTGAGATCTACTCCTCGTCAGCACTCTCTCTCTTAAACCGCCTACCCCCCCTAGCCAAGAAAGAAAGAAAACGAAGAAAAGAAGAAAAAAGAACTCACCACCTCCGCCCTAACCACATCCCCCGGCCGAAAACTCTCATAAATCTTCACCCGATCCTTCTCCGTCGCCCTGACGTCCTGCACACGAATCAGACCCTGCCACTCCGCCTCCAGCACCGAATCCCCGCACACCAGGATCGCCACCACCGCCTGCCGCGGCGTGATGCGGATCACCCGGCACAGCACCACGTTGCCCACCTCAGGCAGCACCTCGCGCTTCTTCTTGCGCTCCCCTCCCGCCGCCGCCGCCGCCGCCGCAGCCCCCAGCCCCACTGGGAACGCGGGACGAGCGCACGTCCGCCACGGATACCGAAATCGTCGGCAGCTCGGCCGGCGGCGTCGGCGCGGGCGCGGGCGTGATTTTGGTCAGGCGCTTGGCGGGGCCGGGCGCGCGCTGCCGCTGCTGCTGCTGCTGCTGCTGCGGTTGGGTGATGTGCACATGGCCGAGCAGCGAAGCGTACAGGTTGGCGTTGTGCAGGTGCGTGCCTGGCCCCGGCTGGTACCGCGATGCTGGGCCGAGTAGTTGGCCTGGTATTGCGAGGGTTGGGGGGGATGGTGTCGTTGTCATTTTGGCGGGTTGGGGTTTTTGTCTTTGTTTGAGGGAAGGAGGGTTTGAGGTGAGGTTTGGAGGGTGGGGTTGGGTGGATGATTGGTTCCTCCTCCTGGTGGATTGGGATGTGGTTAGTTCTGATTTGAGGATCGCGCGGGATGTTCCGTGGTTTGTTTGTTTGGAACTTCAATGTCAAGGTTGATGTGGTGATGATGTTTGCTGCGATACGTTTCGTGGACTCCGCGGCATGCGGATGTGGATGGGATTTGCGGATCCTTGGCAGTTGTGCCGGCAACTGAGGATCTGGGTCGTTCGAGCAAGCAGCCAAAAAAAAAAAAAAAACAGGCACAGGATTCTGCCATGCAGGGCCATCTCTTTGGGGACGGCCTTGGCCTGTCATTCGCTGGCTTTTAGTGGTGTCACTCCGCTGATTTGCGGGCTTCCCCTTGCCAGCGACTGCCAGCACCTCACCGCCTTCCTTGGCCGCTGCAGCAAGGGTCCAGGGGCAGCGCGCCGAGGTGACGACGCGCATTTCACAATTCTTCATAAGAAACCCCCGTTCGTTTTCCCGTTTCTTGTATTTTCCCCATCCTCTTCCTCTCCCCCACCCCCCATCCCACCCCATCGCCCACCACAATGGCACCCAAACCCGGCTCCAAGAAGTCGTCCTGCTGCTCCGGCGGCATGGGCGGCTGGCTCAAGTTCCTGGCCATCCTCCTGGGTGTGCTGACCCCCGTCTACTACCTCCTGGACCAGAACCTGGAGCGTTTCTACATCTTCAAGCTCGACCAGCTGCAGGATGTGTCCTCACGCGCCATCGAGACCCACGGCAACGATACCCAGGCCATCGTCAAGTACATTGTCGATGAGCTTGCCGGCCAGGTCAGCCTGACCAGCTTCGTCAACCAGGACGAGGAGTGGGTATTCAACAACGCTGGCGGTGCCATGGGCGCCATGTACATCATCCATGCCAGTGCGTACCCTCCCATCCAACCCCCTTCCGCCCTCCCTTCAACCCAAGCTAACCCCCCACCCAACCAGGCATCACCGAATACCTCATCATCTTCGGCACGGCGGTCGGCACCGAAGGCCACACGGGCCGGCACACGGCCGACGACTACTTCCACATTCTGACGGGCACGCAAACCGCCTATGTCCCCGGCGAGTACGCGCCCGAGGTCTACCCGCCCGGATCCATCCACCACCTGCGCCGCGGCACCGTCAAGCAGTACAAGATGGCCGACAGCTGCTTCGCGCTCGAGTACGCGCGCGGCTGGATCCCGCCCATGCTCTTCTTTGGGTTTGCCGACGGCCTGTCCAGCACCCTGGACGTGCCGACCCTGTGGCGCACCTCGTGGTTGACGGGCAAGCAGATGATTGGGAACTTGGCCAGGGGCAAGTTCTAAGCTGGTAGCCGCTCTGTATGATTGATTGATTGATTGCGTGCGGCTTCGTTTAGCTGGATGCTAGAGAAAGGGGTTGGGCTTCTATCATGCGGGATAGAAGGCAATGAAAGCGCGTGTACGACAAACGAGGCGGGCGGGGGCCGGGCAGACTCGTCGCCGGCCAAAGCAACGAACTGGGGATTAGACTCGATAGAAAGGATCTGGAGGTCTGGGGCATGTGTATGAACTTGTACATGGGCTTAGTATCTAATTCATAATGAACCACTCGGGGTTGTCGGTAACTTGCAGGTCCATGACAGACCCTCTCTCTCAGCAACTTGGAAACGCATGTCTGTAAACTACACGACGGAGATCTCGCTCTGGTCAGGAAGAGCAACGACAACAACAACACAGATGCAAAAGAGGATATTCGATCAAGCAATTGCCCTTACGAGCCAACATCTCCTCATATTCCATCAAGCCCCCTAAACCAGCCGAGGAGCTGGGCCCGCTCGGAAGAGGAAGAGCACCATCTCCCGCCATCATCAATGCTGCCGCGCACCCACTTTTGGTTACGTTTTTTGTTTTCCAGCCCCCCCCCCAACCCGACCTCGAGCGTGCGTGCCCTAGAACGCCTATAAAAACAAGAGTGTAATGCATGTTAAATACAAGCCCAAGCATTCACTTATCCCCTTCCCCCCATCCCCCTAGCACCGGGCCATCTATCGCCCGTCGAAAGGATGTAAATCATCATTTTTTACGTTTTCTTTTTTAGTTCGCCGCACACCCCGGGACCATGATTTTGGATTGCCGCGCGATCTTAATATGGTAAGATAGAGGGGCCCGGATAGCGACGAAAAAGGCGTGCAAAGATAGAGCGGAGAATCGATCGATCCAGTAACCCGATAGCGGTGCTGTGCGGTGGCTCAGGCGAGCCATTCCTCATCGTCTCGCTTCAGGCCCCGCATGACCAGGCCGTCGTCCTCGTCCTCGCCGTCCGACTCGAGAGAGACCTGTTCCAGGGTGGTGATGTACCCGTTTAAGTGTTGGATGTGGTGCGGGTGGGGGGCGTGGCCGGTGGCGACGCCGTTTCCGTTTCGGTGCGCATGGTTTCCGCCGCCATCTCCCTCGTCCAACATCCATGTCAGGCCATTCGCCTGCTCTTCTAGCGGGAAGACCTCGCGCGCGTACTCTTCCAGACCCCGCGGGCCCTCCCACAGTTCTAGCGCCACTCTCGGGCAGCTCTCCTCGAGCGCGGCATCGCCGAAATAGGGGGGCTGTTTCGTGGGGTCGTCGTGGCCCATTCCGAACAGGGCCTCGAGCGCTTCCAGCTGGGCGCGGTAGCCCTCGGGGATGGTAACCTTCAATTCGATTGGGCCGTGGACGTATCGTACGGGCCGGCCGACGCCTCGCGAGAAGACCTCGCAGGCCTCCTTGGGCGAGAGCATTTCGTATGCGAGACCGACGCGCTTGCCACCTCCCCACTTCTTCACGCCGTCCTTAAAGATCTGGAGGATGGCCGGCCCGACGTCGTGTTCCGCGTCAAGCCACGGGAGTTTGACGTCTGGGTGGAAAGGGGCCTGCCAGATCCAGGAGCCGTCTTCTTGAAGTTCGGTGCAGAAAAGCGGGTAGGGGAGTGATGTGAAGTTGTTGTTATAAATGCCAGTGTACACGAAGGTCGCGGGAAGTCCTATTTTTTTGGCGTACTCCTCAACCTTGTGCTTCGACGCCCAGAGCGGTAGTGATGGCCATTCCTTGTTGTAAGCATGGTGGTCTGGCATGGAGGAATAGACGTAGTGCTGAATGCCGGCTCTCTTAGCCGCGTCTGCTAAGGCCTCCCCGATACGTTGCTCGTCTCCGTAGAAGGTGGTGTTGATGAAGGCCAGCTGGGCGCCCCTGAAAAGCTCCGAAATCAGGGCGTGGTTGACGCCGATGCCGGAGATGGGGCCGTTCCGTGTCACGTCTACCTTGGCCGTCTCTGCCGGGCGCTCCTTGGTGTACAGCTCGCCCCGGAGGACCGTCACATTCGAATTTGTGGCCACTTCGGTCGCCACGACACCCTCCAGATTCCTCAGTTGCGCTCGCACATGGTACCCGACCGCGGTGGCCACCCTGAAGGAGGCGGCCTGCCTGCCGCTGGCATTTATGACGGCAATGGTCTTGTCCGGCGAGGGCATCGGCCGCTTCGCCGGACGAAAGTTTAGGGAGTTGTTTCGAGACATCAACGGCGATGCGTCGGAGTACGACGAGCGGGAGTGCTTATGCCTCCTCTCGTCAGTGGTAGGGCTGTTAACTCCCCTGATGTCTCGGGGGACTGGTCTGATGGCGAGCTCCGAATGTAGTTCGGCCGCCATCGGGGGCGGTGGTTTGGGCGTGGTTCTGCCCGAAAAGTTGCCAATTCTTGAACGGATCACTCCTCCTCGGGCTCCTACGTCGAGTCCGGTCGGTATATATACGGGCTCCCTAGTAGAAGCGGATGATGTTTGCCCAGCTTGTTTGGAACGTGGTGTGATGGTTGGCGCCCGGGTGCAGCGGTTCAAGATGCAAGGGTTATCTTCGCTGGGAAAAGGTTACCTGAGGTGCCTGCCGGGAGGGACTATGCAGTGCAAAGCAAGCAGATGGAAGTGTGCAATGTCACGAGGACACCAGAGGTCGTAAGATTGCGTGCGGGATGGCGGTGAGGTAGCTTCACAGAGATTGGAACTTGTTTGCAGGCGTGAGAATAAACCGAATAAAATCGAATAAATCGATCGAGGGCCTTGACGGGTAGCCGGTGCCGCATATCACGAACGAGCAATCGAGCTCGGCGCAGATGGCGTACAATTCTGGATCGCGTTTATCTGTTAGTGGGGTTCCTCTCAGATTGCGGGGCAAGCCGCATGACGAGGGAACGCTGATAAACGGAACGGACGTGCAAAGAGAATTGATGAATCCGAGCGCAGCAAGGCAGGCAGGCAGAAGCGAGACGGCGGGTGCCAGCCGAGGCAGGACAATCAGACGGAAAGCACAAATGTGTTGGGACAGCCCCCTCATCAGTCCACTGGTGGTCATCGATGGTGCAAGCACAACACGACCCAGAGGCAAAGGCCAGACGTCTGTCCACATGACGAGCCGCAGCCGGGATGGAGACTCATCTTTCTGCATGCCATCGTGTCCGAGGGCCTAGATTTGCCCCGCTGTGTTTGCGACCGACAGGGACCGTTTTGTGCCATGTAGCAATTGAAGGGGGAAACGATTTTAGCCCACGAGCCCACAGCATAGGCGAACAAGTCGGCCTCTCTCCACCACCCGCGTTTGTTACCGCTGCATTCATGGGGGAGGAGTGAAGGAACCCACCGTATCCACAAGCTGAGGGCTCAGCAGGCCAGCAAGAAAAGCTTCATCAAGGGGGTAACTTGGCTTCAGCTGTCCAATCGGGATGATCGCAGAGGCGTGTGGTGCCAAAGAAAGCTTTCGAGAGGACCTACGCAAGTCGCCAGGACACGCACTTCCAAGCAGGACCTGGTAATGAATCATTGGGGGGTCACCGACCTCGGCTCGCGGGCAAAGAAAGAAACGAGCGGAAAGGATATCAGTTTGTCAGAGAATCCAGGGTCCGGTATGCCCAAAACATGCACCCATCTCAGCCGCCGTCCAGGGACGGCCTTGGGTAGGCTGGGAGAGACCTGGCCCTACAGGGATGACATGGAAAGAGGACGAAAAACTGGATCCCGTCGATAACACGCAAAGCGGCGCACGAGGCACAGAACCATGATGCATCATCAGCAGACCAGAGGTGTGGGTTCCGGGGATGGCTGTTAGCAGTGTACATGTACATGTGCCCCGGACACACTGCGCGTTGCACAGGAGTGTAATAGGTGATAGTAAAGATACGGCTGGCCCCGGACGTTATGGCGCCGCTTCCGGAGAGCTCTCACCGTTAAGGTTCTTGCCCTTCCCGGGGGCTTCGAGCCTTCCTTAGACTGATAACTCGATCCGTCCGAAAGGGGCAACTGCGGTTGCTCGGCACTGCCATTTACCTTGCACACGGGCACTTACACCCAAATCCTGGTTCAGCAGCTGGCAGACGGAAGAGATAAGGCTTTTCGGCCCGCCACCGTCCGTGTCGATGGCGTCAATTTCTCCCCCCCACAGGAAAAAAAAACTTCTGACGATCAACTGGAACTGGGTCGCTGGGTCTCTGGGTCAACGGCCCCTCTGCTCTGCAGCTAGAGGTTGTCGTTACTTGATAATTACCTTCCCGATTCATATCCGACGACAAATGCGTGAGCAAGAGGTCTTGGCAGGGCCCATCGCTGGGCAATTGGAAGGAGACAGCGGGAGGCATCATCCTTCGAACCGCAAGCTCTGCAAGAGGATCCCCTCACACGGGCGGCCATCCGAGGTGCTGGTTGGATTCCCTGCCACGCCTGTTCTCGCGGCCTGTCTCTGCGTTATCAGATCGTCGATTGCCAAGCTGATTAATTACAGTGAAAATGTGCCTCAACGAAGCTTCTCGGCGAACGAAAGAGGAAGCAATGGATCAGCGTCTCACGGAAAACGAGTGTGATAACGACAATTGGAAGTCCCGCTATCTCTCCGGGATCCAACCAGCCGGCCCGGGGATAGGTGGTTCTGGGGCAGCCCAATCTTCGACGTCCCTTTCCCCACGATTCGGAGCATATCCGCCAACTTTAGTCTGTCAATTTGTGGGGAAATACCGTTTGGACTAGCGCCGCCTTGTGAGCCGCTGAACAAGTGAGGACCTCGCCCTGGATGCTGAGCTTCAGAAGTTGTCGAGGTCTGGGTCACCGCAGCGGCAAGTTCACGAAGTGATAAACACCAGTTCGCAGCGTTGCAATTCCCGCGGAGATGTTGGGCTCGGCGCTGATGCGTTGTGCAACCCGAACGGCCCAGGCCTGCCCTAAACCGTGCTAGCGGCCCTGTTTGTACGTAATTGAAAAGAAAGCATACACCCGACTTCCGAGTCTCAATTCTTCTCGAGCCAGTCGAACGCTAAGACATCCCCAACCCTCGAATTCTCTAACACAAGGGCAGTTCAATAGTTAAAAGTCCCCTGTCCTGCGTAAGCCGACGCCACACCGCCATGTTTCTCCAGGGCTTCGGCGCTCGCTGGCACCACAACAGCTCCCTCGTGCTCTGCCGGCGGCCGGCGGAAGAGTGGCCGAAACCCGAAGGCCAGATTGCTCCGGGCGTGCTATGACACGGGTCGGGGTCCGGTCTCGGGTCTCCGATTCTGGAAAATCAAGATGTTTTGCCGGCGCACCGGCCGTAGGGTTCTAAAGTCCATAGGGTTGCGGCGACCACAACCGTATGGGGGTTCCGTTCTTTAGATTCCGCCTAACATTACCATCAATCAATTTTTGGGCACGCCGGGCGGGCTGTCACCGGAAACGAACCTGTCGGCTGTGGGCTCCTCTCAGGTCCTTACATAGGATAGTTAACCCGTTGACCCTCCGGTCGGTCCAGTTTGGCAAGAAGGACGATCTTAACGCTGCGGGACGACTCACACATCCACAACAACACCAAAGCAAACAAAAGACCATCGTAGATGATGTTGCGGGCCGTATCCTACCTGCTGGACAGGACAAGTTCCGGCCGGATACCGAGCTCATTGACACCACCGGCCCGGCAATGCATTGTCCAGAGCATCCAGGACCAGCATCCCGGAACGACTCGTCAGACTGGCCAGAGTGGCTCGTTCCCTCACAGAGGTCGGGCGCCGGAAACGGGCCGTGATGTCCGGCTCGGCGATGGCATCGTACGGCCGATCCAGTTCCGGTTGGGGCTGTAGCTGCCAGCCTCCTAGCTGCCACGGCGTGGCCCGCGTCGCTACGGGTCTAGAATGATGCGGAGTCGGACGTCGACCTCTTCTGGAGAGCTGTAAGAGGGCCTCGGCTGTTCTTGAGATGCTGAGCGAGTGCCCACGGCTAAGTGGTGAACGGAACGGGTGAGGCCCCCAAGCAGGGGGCTGGTCGTGCCTGGTGAGGACGATCAGCACTGTGGCAACGGTTACGAGGTAGACGGAACGGGTGAGATTCAGGAGACCTGACATCCGTGAGGACAGCCAGCCCTCCCCGTTAGGTGGGGGACGGGACGGGTGAGAGCCACGGGGTTGGCCATCCCTGCGGTGGTGGTTAAAGTCGGGTGTTCTGTTCGGAATGCCGGATGAGGTTAGTAGCATCGTAGGCGTCTCTAATGTTGGATCGTGAGTGTGGCATCTGTGTTGGTGTCCATATCCGAGCCGCTGCTCTCGACTGGTTCCTTGTCTGGGCCATATCGGTCTTTCGAGCGCTTCTGAAAGCCCGCTCATTGTTGGCACTTGGTCGTCACAACACGTGAGATGACGATGTAGCGCGGGTCGGGGCTGGTGTGTCGGGGTTTGAGATGGGCAAGCTCGATGCTGCAGCATGTCGGGTCGCTTGATGTGAGAACAATCAGGGGGAGTGCGTTAAGCCGCTTTTGGTATTGTCGACATCGTTATCGGGTGTGTAGTTATCTGTATCATGACTTCATCTTACCGTCCGTGTGTCCTGCGGCCGTCATAACTTGATGTCATTGCGTCTAATGCCGCGGCGATGGTTGAACGTGAGCCTTGGCCAAACCCACCAAGTACGATGTACATTGGTACGCCTCTCGACGGAGGCCGTGACCGGGCGATCGAACAAGTTTGTCTGTTGCCGTGGTATGCTGTGACGTAGACCACGAGGCCAAACCCGGGTGTCTCGTCATAGGATGTTGGATGTGAATACGGATGTTGACTTATGCCCCGTCTGAATCCTGACAGACTGATAGAATGATGCGTTCCTCACTCAGCATACCAAACCCAACCCCCAGGTTGTTAATACCAAGAGTCCTTCCATAGGATCGAATGTTGAGAGCAGAGCCAACTTGATGACGTGGTTCACACTTTGGTAGGCGGAGTCCAAATGGGCTCGCGAAGGTTGCTGTAGTCGACCCGATGATATCACAGAAATTAGAATACGCTAGCTTTAGCATTCATGAGTGGTTTTAGGTGAGCAACTATCCGTTTGGCTGCGTCCTATGTGATGCTCGTTTGTTAGTGGCGAAGCAACGCATCGGGCGTGAGCTCTCATATGATTCTTGCTATAAGTCATAGGCCGGAATCCCGCGCGGAAAAGGGAATCATAGCCGAAGATAAAGTCGAATGTGAAAACGGCCGAGGGAGGCTCAAGGGCGAGTGTAGGTTAAGTCTTTTGAGCACCGGGAGATGGAGGTGGGAACGGAGAAAGAAGGGTTGGAGAAAAAGTGATGCGGAAGAAAAGAAGGACAGGAGGCCGGGGATGGAGAAGGTGAAATATGTCAGCCGCCCCGTTATATCTACGCCTATAAAAGGAGGGGCAGGTATGTCCATGGAGTTGTCGAAGCACTGGTATGGTCGTTATTGCGTTGCCTCAGTGTGATGATCTCCGCGGGAAATAGATATGGAGGTGCTGAGAGGATTGTCAATGCAGGTTAAACCGGGTCTAAGCACAACCTGCAGGCTCAAGAGAGTCCATTTACAAGCGCTAGAAGGTCGCCGGTTTTTGGTCCTGATACCCGCTCGCCCTGCCAACGGCCGCGTGTCCCCGGTGGAACATAATAGCGCTTCCGCGTTACGGTTATGTCCCCCCTTTATCGTCTCCTAGCAGGAAAAGCTAATAAGGTACGAAAGCATATGCAATAGCGAACCAGCAATCGCCATTTGACGTGGAATAATACGCTCAACTGCAAGGGTTGGTATCTGACGGGAAGTTATATTGTGGGTTTGCGCCTCTGTGAAACCCGCCGGCATACCCCCTTGACTTTACTTAACCCATGCGACTAATCCATTACATACACACAGCTGTAAATTAATAGCGTATGCTCCTCCCTCTTCCGCCAATCGCCAGGTGTGAGGAAGGGGGTATGGCCCCCCGTCACCCGTCATCTCACGGCAGGGGATACGCGGCACTGAGCGCGGTCCCTATGCCGACGAACAAACCGCTGTTTCGGCCTGCGCTCCTCTCATAAACGGCATGCTCATCTGTAGTTTGGCGCTGGTCTGCGCCTTGGTCGACTTTTGGGAATTGATGTCTTGTACTAGACAACCAACAAACACCTCAAGTCGCAGGCGCGCCGGGGAGTCTCTCGATGGCGTATTTGCCTTTCATGACGGACATGATGGGAACACCAGGGACCTTGCGAATCCGCCTTTTGAGGTCGCGATCGTTTGCTAGATGACGGGTTAGGAGGGACCCAAAGATGCTAAGGGGGCTTGGACATACTGGCAACAATATAGATGCGGTGTTTTTGTATGCGGTCGACGATGCACTAAATTTGTCAGCTCATGAAATTCTCAGATACGTGGTGCACTCGAGCGTTACGTACGTCGTCGGCATATGTGCCTTTGTGGTCGCAAGTCAGGCGTGTCCACCTCTCATCGCGGGCAACTACACAACAGTTAGCCGCGTTCAACCCGTAGTTCAAGTTAGCGGTGCTCACTCATCAAGGCCACACGGTACTTTGGCCCCAGCTTTTCCAATTCACTGTACGGCAGTTGTCAGAACACAGAGAGTCTCGAAAGGTGAAGGTGGACACTCACGCCATAACGCAGGATGTGATGATAATATTGGCCGACGCAAAAAGACAGTCCATCGCCTGCGCAGATCGAGTCAGTCAAGATCTTCGGTGGGCAATGCTGGTGGACCACATACTGATTCCAATAGCGGCAGCTTGGCTCCTACTGTCCTCGAGAGGAAGTTGGTATCCTGGGACAAGTCAGATCATGAAACCGCAGGTAAACCTTTGACCGACATACCACTAGGACTTGATAGGGCTATGAGAGTTAAGATTAGCGCCGCTCTATCACAAGACATTGGAGACGGTATACTCACAGGAACCAAAGCTGTGTTGTGCTGAAAGAACATGGACGACGGCATCTGGGGTCTGTAACATGTCAGCGATAAGGGACCTTGGCCATGACCATCGACAGCAACAGGGTGACGCACACTTCGCGGACCGCCTCCTCCTTCTTCTTCTTCAGTTCCAACTCGGCCTTCTTAACGGCATCTTCCTTGCGACGGTCATCCCTCTTCCCGATCATACGCTTGACCTGTATCAGGTGTTAGTATCCGTTCATGTTGGAAATTATATATAGAGGTCACGTGCCGTTGCGAATTTTCTTGTCCGTTTGGCGACACCCATTTTGTCGTTTCGGTTGGCACAAGCTGAATTAAGTGTAACTAAAAGGACGGATTGTGGTATTCGAAATGGTATATGGCGATCACTCAATGTGAAATCTTGGCTGTTTTGTTCCGGTTGATATGCAAAAATTCAGTGCCTGCCGTGGCGATGAGAATGATTGTGAAGGTTGATGCAGCGTCGAAGCAAAGCCCCACTACTCGTAGAAGCAGCTGTTGGCGGTTGGCAGAAAGCTGGCGGGCAAAGCGGTTTGGGATCGAGCTAAAAATTGAAATTTTGTCGCATCTTTATTGGGAGCAACCTGCACTCACAGTGCGAACAAACGCCAACGAACATTCACACCACACCAGGCAGCCAGGCATCCTGTGCAGTGTTCAACGACCATCAGAGGCACGTCATCGTGAGATGTTTTTCTCCAGCCGTCAAATCAGGCCTTCAGGACGGGAACCGGGCCGCCAACTAACAGACGGGACAGGCAACTAAGAGTTGTCAGTTAAGGGTCTAATGTCTCACTCCAGATTAGGGGTCCAAGATTCTGCAGACTGCAATCGAATATGCAACATCCCGATCAACCCAGCAACTCGGGAATGGCGGGCGGTTGTGTTGCATTTGTTTGTTTGTTGTATTAGTAACTCACTGCTGCTCCGTGTCAAGCGCCATCCGTACGGTACCAATGGGTCTTCCAAGTTCTGAGTGGGCAGCTGAGAGCTGAGACGGCGGCAGAAAAGAGTGCGGCATGGCGCCTCTTCCCCTGCCGCTGCCGCTGCCGAGCCTGGGCAGACCCCAGGGAGGGAAAGGAAGGCAGGGGAAGGGTGCCTCTCGAGCTCCTTTTCCTGCCCTGCCGTTGCTGGTTGCGCGCGCAAAGCCTCAACCAACCCACTTCCACAATCCGTCATTCCCGATCCTGCGCCAGCCATGAAATAGACTCTGTCGCCAACATCAACAGCGGTTTTCGCCCCGTTTTGCAGTCGGCCGCTTGAAAGACGCGCCGCATCCTCTCGTTTGCCTTTTTCTCTTTCAGATCGACGCCGAAACCGACCCAGTTCGTCCCGTTTACCCCCGTCTGGTCCAGTCGCGGTCCGTATTGTGAGACCTCGATTCCGACGCCGCACGTCAGCACCCAGCCGCTTTTGCAGGCCCAACCATTAGGTCGCTTCTCTCGACGGTTACTACGAAGTACTACCTCTGCTTCGTACAACAACAAACTTAGTTCGTCGGCGGACCGCCATCACACGTGTCCGGACGACTCGCCATATCGAACCCCGCCGTAGCAACAACCAACAATACCATTCCGTTCCTTTCTCACCGTCGCCTGCCAGCGACACACAACCGGTCGCCATGGGGTCCTCACTCTCTCATTGAAGCGCGCCCTGCTTCTAACCGCGTTCTTCGCCCTCAGGGTCGTGGCCCAAGACGATAACGAAAATGACAACAGGCCAACAACAGAAAATAACCCCCCCGCGGCCACCAACACGAGAGAAGAACCCAATCAACCACCGCAACAAACAGAGACGACTTCGGCCCGCGAACCCCCTTCCACGAGTACAGCACAGGAACGGACATCATCACGGGCATCATCGCCTTCATCATCATCCGACCCCGGGCCGCCCCCGCAGTTGAGCACTAGTATTTCCCGAACGCGCCCAACCGACATGCCGTCGGTTACGAAGACGGTCAACACTGAGATTCCGACGTACCCACCACCGTCTATCCCGCCGACCCGCAATGCCCCCTTCATGAACCACTCCACCCTCCCCGACGGCACCGTCTTCATCGCGGTAGGCGCTATCCTGGGCGCCTTTGGTGTCGCAATCCTGCTCTGGCGCGCAATTGTTGCCTGCCTCTTGCATCGGTCCGTCGAGCGTGCCGCCCTTGCCCAGCACGCCGTCAACAACGGCCGCGGACCAGGTGACAAGAACGCTGCTTCGTTCCCGGCGCCCCCGGCTCAGTTCTACAAGTACATTGAGCGCGAATCCTCCGCCTCCCTCGCTGGTGCTGGCGTAGCCGGCGCCAATGGACGGAGGACCAACCGCGGCCCCACGCCATCCGCAACACCCAGCCAGACGAACCTCTCTTCTCGCCCACGGCTGCCGGCCCCGGGTCCGGCGGCATCGGCGGATCGAACCGCGACTCAGCCCGCTTCCTCCCCTCGGGCTTCTACGCCTCCGCCTCGCCCGTCACCCGCAGCAGCGGCCACACGCAGGGCAACTCGATCAGCATGAGCACGCTGCGGCCCTCGTCGCGCGGGCGCGGCGGCCACCTCGGCCCTTCCCCTCCCGAGTCGCCCGACGTCGGGCCGAGGGTCGTCTCGCGGAACTTCAGCACCAGCTCGCTCAACCTGAACCGGCCGCCCAGCCCCGGCGCGAGGGCCCCGAGCGCTTACCTGGACGACTTGCTTGATGAACAGCCAGGCATGTTCCCGCCGCCGGGAACGGGAACCCCCCGCCCAACAGCCACGGGAGTCAGCGCGGCGGGCGGTACTAGTGATGTGCGCTTTTGCGGGGGCTGCTTGGTAGACGGGGGGTTGCGCGGTGTGTACGGGGCTAGATTTCACGACTAATTGGGTGCTGCTTTTTTTTATTCGGCCAAGGTTGGGGATGGTTCCCGAATCGGGTTGGTGTTCTGTTGTGTTGTGTGTACAGAACAGAGCCTTAAACAGAGGGTGGAGGACGACACTTGGGGATGGATGCGGAGTTTTGACACAGCGAGCCAGTCTTGTTTGAGCTTTGCTGCTGCTGCTGCTGCTGCTCTTCTACGGCATTTTAGACGGTGTTGTGGCCGCGCCTGACTTTCCTATTTCTTTTGCTGCTGCTTTTGCTTCACCCACGGTACATAGGCCTTGCTGCTTGCTATTGTTTACTCCATATGCTTTTATCGCCAGTAATGAACATACCTTCTGCAGCAGTGATTCCCGCGAGCGATGTATCTGTTGGGAATGAACCCCCCCACCCCCTAATATATATATGTCCTACTTATCCGTCTCCCTACCCATCCCAACCCCAATTGACTCGCTCACCATCTCAGTTCTCGGAGACTAACTGAACCCTCCTAACCCTAACACAAGACATGTCCTGTCTCTCCCGGACCGGAGTAAACCAACGTCAACCCAGACTGAACTGAACACTGCCTGTGTAACGGCAGACAACATCGAGCGTACGCAGACCCCGCTACTGATGCTGTGGAACGGCCGACGCTCTGATCGGTGTATGTACGGAATATGTAGGTATATATGCGGAGAGTGCATACATACATGGAATGTGAGATGCTTTGGTTATGTGGCTTGCGTATGACCGTGTCATGCGATGCGCGTGGTTTCCCGCGGTGCGTCCTACATGCCATCTACGTGCATATAGTTATATATGTACGGTAAGTGGGTGGGAACCTGACATGCATGGTGTAGGATGAAAGGGGTCGGTGGCTTCCTTTGCTCGGGGCTTTTGGATGCGACTATCTATCTAGCTAGCTACTATGTATATTTTCTGATATATTCGTCACTTTGCAAAGTCATGGTGAGTTGTCAAGGGCAGCCACGCAGATCCTACATCTATCCAGGCAACGGCAGCAGGCGGGGAGACACAACCATGGTTTCGTATATTGAGCGATAGTCGAGTGTCACAGCATGTGCCTTCGCCAACCGAAATGTGCAATGTGTGTCGCATCGTATAACCACGGGAGTCGGAACATTGCGAAAGGGTATAGATCTAATTTCTCCCGGCATGGCAATACGAGAACTCCACCTCTCGGCGGTTCGTATACAATCCCGCAATCTCTGCTCCCAAACATTGGCCCCAGGGTGTCGCCAAGGTAAATTTTCATGTTTATTTGTGTATTACTCGCTTGTATTATTATTCACAGGAAACTGTCTATAGTTACGGTAGAATATGTACCGCTGAATCCTCTATCATACCTCCCAAGCCAACTCGGCCCTTATCCAGAGTGACATCTCAGCGCGTATCTTCTTTTCTCCTCGTCATCAGGCATCCCCCTGACCCGCGGGCGAGCCTCCTAGCCCATCTAGGACTTCCTTCGCTCCCCGAATATCCTCCACCCTGATACCGCTGCGCTCGCACATGCCCCTGAAAATACCGCCCTCTATCGCCCACAGCTCGATTGGCGGGCCCATCTCAGCAATGCGCCCCTTATCCATGACACAAATCCGATCGTACCCAATGATGGTCCGCAGTCGGTGGGCGATACACAGCAGCGTCTTGCCGCGGAAGCCGGTGGCCATGGTGGCTTGGATCTTGTCGTCAGTCTCCATGTCGACACTTGATGTCGCCTCGTCGCAGACAATGATCTGCGAACCGCGTACGAGGGCTCGCGCGAGCGCCATCAGCTGCCGCTGACCGAGGGAGAAGTTGAGCCCGTCTTCCTCGACGGCCGTGTCTAGGTGAATGCGGCCGGTGTCTTTCGAGGCGATGGCGCCGCCGTTGGTGTCGTTGTTAGATGCGGCTGTGCCTTCCGTATCGGAGCCCGGCCCGGTGTCATTCGAGACGAGATCGGCTTGCCGCAGGGCGGACCAGAGCGTGAGATCGTCGTGCTCGCCAAAGGGATCGAGATTGCTCCGCACCGTGCCGCGGAAGAGGGTGGGGTCTTGCGGGATGATGGCGAGTCGGGAGCGCAAGTCATGCAAGCCGATAGTTGAGATGTCGAGGCCGTCAATGGTGATATGACCCCCTGAGAGTTCTACCAACCGGAAGAGGGTTGACATGATGGAGCTCTTGCCGGCGCCAGTGCGGCCCACGATACCGATGCGCTCGCCGCCCTGGATATGCATGCTGAGACCTTGTAATACCAACGGAAGCCCTGCACGGTACCGCATCTCGACATTGTCAAAGACAATCTCGCCCTTCTCCGGCCATGATTCCCTGACTTCGATTGTCTTCAGGGGCGCCTCCTGCTCAAGTTCTGTGCCATAGTAGCGGAGACGCTCCACCGAGTTCATACCGTTCTCGACTTCAGCTAGTTGCCGCACAGTAAACTGGATCATCTGGACGATAGAGAGGATGTATGAGAGCACCAGGCCGCCAATAGACGGATCGACGGAGAATCGCGAAGTTATAACCAGAATTCCGGTGGTAAAGACAAGGCAGTTGCCTATCATATCGAGTCGAATGGACAACCACCTCTGGTTGGAAAAGGTGAGGAAGTAAGCCGAGTCCACGTCGTCGATCGCCTGGCGAAGGTCGGCTATGAACCGGTCCTTTAGCCCATAGGCCCTGATGCAGGCAATGCCGGACAGGCCTTCGGAAAACTTGGCAGACAGAGTGGACCTAAGGACCGATTCGATGCGCTTGACCTCTCTGGCTGATGCGCGATAATAGGTGGTGGCGAAGAGGAAGATGATGACCAAGGGAACCAGGGCGATGGCGAAGTAGTAGAAGTACGCGATAATGAGGATGAAGACAGCGATGATACTAGCAAGACTGAAAAAGTACATACGCATCGCATCTGTGAGGGTGTTGTCCATGACGTCGACGTCACGGCTGAACCGGTTCGTGATGCGACCAAGCGGTGTCGTGTCGAAGAAGGACATGGGAGCGCGGAGGACCCGGCTCACGGCTTGCCGCAACATTCCCTTGCTTGCCTTGGTACCAAAGTACGAGAGCGACACCATGAAGAGGAACATTATTAACGCTTGCGTGGCGCCGAGGCCGGCATAGACGCCAATGTAGGTCCCCATCGCGTAGCCGAACTTGTTGGATGTCCACCACGATAGCCATAAGCTTGTGGCGATGTTGGCCCCTTGCGACAGGATCAAAAGCCCGACCACAAGAGGGGCATTGAGCATGGATCCGGAAGCCCTGATGTAGGTAGAGTAGACCGACCACGGAACGCTTGAGACAGCGCGCTCTTCGGATTGCATCAGACCGCCCTTGGCTTTCTTTTTCTTCTTGGGCTCGCCCTTGTCACCCGGGGCCCGAGTGGGAGCAGCGTCCCTCCGCTTCTCCTCGACGGATGTCGACTCCATAAGTTGCTGAAAGCCTTCCGAGTTTTTCATGAGGTTGTCGAATGTGTCGATGGCTTGGATCTTACCCTCTCTTCCATCCAGATGATACGATCGCAACGGTTCAGGACCCAAAGCTGGTGCGTTGCCAAGATCCGGCACTTGTCTTTCAACAAACCGAGGATGGCGTTGTCAAAGATGTGACGACCAACGTGGGCGTCAACCGCACTCAAGGGATCGTCCAACAGCACTATGTCGGCATCGAAGTAAATGGCGCGGGCAATGTTCAATCTCTGTTTTTGGCCACCAGAAATGGTGATGCCCCTTTCTCCGATTTCCGTCATGTCGTTGTTTGGCAACATATCCAAGTCCGGCTGGAGAGCACATCTGGGAGATTGTTAATTTTGGGGTGTGGTCATAGGATACGATGGTGTGGCAACTTACGCTTTGATAACGTCGGCATACCATTTATTTTCCATCTCTTTCCCAAAGAGGATATTTGCTGAACTGTTGCATTCTGAATCCAGGCATACTGCGGCAGAATGCTCTGGAGGCGCCCAAGATGACCTCGCCATTCGTTTGACGCATATCACCGGCCAACGCAGCCAGGGGGAGGTTTGCCGCTTCCGACAGTGCCGATGACGGCAACAAGTTCGTTTCTCCCGATCTTTAGGTTCAAGTCCTGGAGCTTGAACGGTTTGTTCCTGTGTAAGGGTGCTATCCTCTTCACCGACATAGCTGCCGCGGCGTTGCGTTTCCCCCCTGTTGTTCCTGGTGCCGCCGCCGGACCAGCAACAGTCCCCTCGGAATCCTGTGTTGGCGTCCTCTCCCATGTGAAGGAAGCATCGCGCATCTCCACAGCGTTCGTGGCATCGGGCTCGAGGATGCATTCGTCCTCGCGCTCTTCGGCCAGCATAAACTCTTGAATACGCGAAAGTGACGACAGTGCATCCGTGACCTGGCCGATGACGAGGGGAAGCATGTTCAGAGGCATCCTCAACCCATTGAAGAGGGCGAGAGAGGAGAACACCTCGGCGGGGTGGAGGTTGTGATTGGTCAAGGAATAGGTGATGAACGAGAGCATGGAGGCGAAGATGGGCAATGAGACGCCGATGGCCATGATAGCGTTGCGGATACCCAGCACAACTTGGATTGCCCCGATCTCGCGATTCCTGTAGTCGTCAAGGCGGGCCATGAAGGACTCCTCCCAGCCGAAGAATTTGACAAAGCGGACTGATTGTAGGATTTCCTGTGTTAAACTCACCCCTGGTCCGTGATCTTGTTGATGTCTCTTCTCCGGACGAACAAACCCTTGACGGCCATGGAAAGCAGAGCATAACAAGCACCAGCAAACCAAAACCGGCAAGGGCGCTGTAGGTCAAATTGACGAGGAGCATCGCCAGAGTGATCAGAATTGAGACAGGGGCGGTCCAGATGACATGAAACAGACCAAAAGCTTGGTCTATTCTGTAGGTGTCGACACCCATTAAAGCCATCTATAGACAAGTCATTTCGTCATGCGAGTAACAACGGCACCATTTCGGGTTCATTATCGACTCACAATTTTCCATTGTCCCAACCAAACGCCATCACAGACCACCCGGTTGGTTCCCGGCAGCCGCTTTCTTGGAATTCTTTGCCTGACGCGCCTGATCCTTCTGCCTCTGTTCTTCGGCCACCTTAGCAGGGATATCGGGAGCTCTGTACCTCCGCCGGCCCTGGCACGTCCGGAGATCACCATGGACTTTTCGTAGATCAAACTGATCAAAGAACCTCTCGCCATGCCGCCCACGAGCATGCCACGATAGATGAAGTGGTTCGTGGCCAAGCTCTGCAAACCTGCATGGCCGTGACGCCGATTACCAATCCACGCCGTGCCCAATGTTGGGCGCCGGAAGCCCTCGGAGACTTGCAACGTAGCATCGGCGGCGAACTGGATTAGATAACGTAGCACAAAGGGAACATAACCTGCAAGACGGAGGAAAGCGCAAAAGCCGAACCAGATCTCCCAGAAAAAGGTCTCGTTGATAGCCCAGGCTAACGGTACTTCTCCCCGGCGTCAAGGCGGCGTTTGAAGGCGGCCCTCAGCTTGCCCGTCAGGGGGTCGACAGCGCGGTCCGGGTTGACGCTGTAGATGTCGTTGAACTCGAGTGGGCGTTTGTAGCCCCGGTTCATCAACGGGGCGATCCACAGGAAAATCAGCGAGCTGAAGAAGCCAGCCTTGTGCTCTGGGGACTCGACTTTCTCTTTGGGAACCGAGGGATTTTGCCCCATCGCAGGGATTCGGTTGTTTGTACCATGGCTTCTGCTCAGGCAACTTTGTCGCGGAGGTGCTGGCCACGCTCGTGGCTGTAGCCGTGCTTCTCAACGATTCAAGTCGCCTCTCCTATCCCATCCTCGGGCTTTTCGTGTGCGGTTTCCGTTTTTTTGGAGCTGGTCCTGATCCTCTAATGTCTCCCTCCAATGCCTCGGTTGTTGTGATGGAGGCTCTGAGGATGGCTGAGGGGGGAAGGTCCTAACATCCGCCGGCTTTCATGATCGGGGTCCGTCATAACTGTACGCCAGGCCACAACCTCATGCGAGGCTTAGCTGGTGTGCAATCGGCTTATAAGTCGAACTGTTGGAACGATGCCAGGTGTGGAAGCATGCAGATGGAAAGTAGCTTGGCGATTCCCCAGTGGAGCTAGAATGGCGTATCATGCAATAAAGGAAACAAAACAGTTTGGGCAATGGTGACAACGGCAAAGATGGCGGCGTGATAACAAAAATTCCGAGGGGCAGGGCAGCAGAGAATATTAAAACCCAGAACGAGTGGAAGGTGGTGATAACTCTTGACCTAAATGATTACAAGCACCCCACGAAATAAAAAATCAAGGGCAAAATTGGTTAACTACTTGCAAAACCTGGAAAGTCGAGACATTCAAGCGACCCCATTTCCCGACTCCGTTCCGGTTCCTTCCCTCCACAGTTGCCTTCCCTCTATCCACAGCAATTGGAGAGGCAGTCGGCCGAACGCAACCCTCAAAAGCTTAGCGTTGGCGGCATGACATCGATGACCTGCCGCCATCGTGCACGGCGGCTTCAAACACCGACTTTCTGTCAAAAGAAAAAAGCTGAGGCACTTCCAGTTGGAATGGACTCCCCGCTTCCCTTCCCCGGCTTGGCTCTGGAAACCATGATCCACAACTCGCACACTCTTCACACCCGGAGAATCGGGAATCCCCCGAGGCCTGCTGTTCCTGCTCCGCCGTTCCACCACTTCCTCGCTTCAATTTTCAAGTTGGACACGGCCCTATGGCTGGGTATTCATCACCATAGCTTTCGTGTGTTCTCAGTGAAGCACATTCACACCTCACTCAGTACCTAGCTCAACAATCTCCCGACGTGCCACGCGGTCACTGCTGACACTGCATGTGAGACCCCCCCGGGCTTCGTCCCTCGGTGCCACTCGGCAAGGCATATCCGTGCATTTCTAATCGACCGCCGGTTGATTGGACGGTCTTGCAGGGCTTTCGGGTTGTTGCACACGGTCGGTCTGGACTGCCCGGACTTTTGAACCATTGTTTCACGAAACGAGCAACCTTCCAGAACCAGATACAAACTCGGTTTCGGGTAGGGAACGTGACAAGAAACACCAAATAGTTTTTCTTGTCCACAAAGGGGAACTAACACCCCATCCCGGGACATCAACACGGCGTAGATTTTAAGCATCTCAATGACATTGCCAACCTTGAAAAAACAAAGAACAAAATGAAAATGAAAGAGAAAAAGAAAGTAGATGCGGCAATCAAGGTTGATGCCGCACTCACAACCCAACCATCCGAGATGCCCGAGGGAGGGCACCATTGGAGTCCAAGACGGCATCTTTCGCACCGATCGTTTGGCTCACCCATCTTACCACATGAGCGACCTGCAGCTCCTCCGACCAACGCCCCGAGGAGAAGGATCCAAACAGGTTAACAGTCTGGGGAAGCATTCCCTAAGTCCATCCTCTGCGGTTATCTCCGTGCTACCTAGTCAGGCTGTCCCCTGCTCTCGCCGACACGGCGCATGGCATGGGGTGGGAGACAGGATTCGTCCAGCGACTCAACCGGGGTTAGGAAGACCTGCTATTTCTCACTGCGTAATTCATCCGAATCCCGAGGAGGTTGGTTTCCAAGCATAAAAATATCACGAGGCAACAAGCCGAGACTTGATGATGAATGGGACTCAACATTATTCCTTACAAAGCAAGAGTGCAGGGGCAGAAGTTTCCAAGCTCCCACTGTCTTACGCATTTCGCTGACACCTCAACGAAGACTGAGCTTGGCATTGCCGGTTGATGATACTATTATATAAGAGTGGCGAGAAGAGAACACCGAGAGTAAGTAAAACAAAGACCGCTTGGCCTTGAATGACGAGATATTGGAGGTGATGTAAACGGAAGACGTCAAGACAGACCCACACAAACCAACTCACCCAACCACTGTGCCATCTTCCCCCACACCCGCGAGAACTAAGTGAGGTACGGATTACAAACATAAGAGCCGCAAGATCTCCAACCCAACCACGCGCCGGGCCGGCCAAGGGATGACATCCCGCCGCACGCAAGAGCCGGGGTATAACACGCCATGCCATAGCATTATGCGTGTTGTGTTGGAAGTGATGTCTCAGCCTC
The DNA here is from genome assembly GCA_039881045.1 of Chaetomium olivaceum. Lineage (NCBI taxonomy): Eukaryota > Fungi > Ascomycota > Sordariomycetes > Sordariales > Chaetomiaceae > Chaetomium > Chaetomium olivaceum. Next base: position 71,569 of record JAYWVB010000053.1, on the reverse strand, counting down.
ATGTGGAACCCCCTCCGCCTACACGGGGCCTGAGTACATCAAACCACGTACGCCAAGACCATTTGAGACACGTGAGGAAGATCATCGCCGAGGTTGTAAATGGAATCTGACCACGCCACCGAAAGAATAATGGGCCAAAGAACGGCTGCTCAAACCACCTTAGCCCTATGAACATCAAGGTTAGCTCTTCTGTCTCATGCGGGAGCGGACCTTACCTCTCCTCGCGCGAATCCGTGGCTCATCGAGCTGGTAATTGCAGTTAGGTACACCACAGGGCTAGAGGGTTAATGTTGAAGTTTCCGGCCGCTGTTCACGGAATCGACTGGGCGGGACGGAGGCGGGCAGCGGGTTGCAAATGTTCACGCACGGCATGACGAGATCGACGGCTGCAGACGAAGAATCAAAGAGCGGAGAGCGAGAGTCGCGGTTTACATAGTCGCAGGCGCTGCATGGCCATCCAGAACAGGCCGATAGTTGCCAGCTAGCCCAGAGACGCTGCCACGAAATCGACGGGCATTAAAGGCTGTGTTGGCTGTCACGATCAAAGGTGCTGTAGGTTGATGGTGTTTTCGTATCATGCCGACTACGGAAGAGAACCCCCCCCGCGATAGGATTTGCTGCTGTTGCAGAGTCGTCACGGTATCTGATGTGCCGCTGTGGCGTGAAAGGCGCAAGAGGAAAAAAATAATCGTACAGAGGCGGCTCCCATCCGACCCGTTTTCTGATCCAAGCCGAGGGAAGCGAAGAGGATTAGATGGGGGACTTAGACAATGTCGGCTAGTGCTGCAGACCCAGCTAGATCCCATTGCCATCATGTCGAATGTCGCACCCCATGGCTAAGATCTAGGACCAGTTTGATGAAAGGCGATGTGCCGAAACAGGGCCATTAACCCTCCCATCCCTGCCGTGAACTCCAATCGATCGAATTTTGGGATATCCGAATTATGTGCCCATGCCAAAAGCGAAAACGAGAAAAAAAAAAATCCGTGCTGTGACTCGGTTAGATGGCAAGCAGGCCTACGCAGCGAGTCTTGCTGTCGGGTCAAGATTTAACGGCCGCCTGCTGGTCCAGTTAGTATTGCCAAATTATTCGGGAGTGGGGTGGCAAGCGATGTTACCATAAGGCTCACGGGTATCGCCACGGGGGGCTGCGTCGGCATAAGCACCGGCGGCGCTGGGAGCAGGGTCACGAGGGCGAGAGTCGCGGTCGCTGGGACGATCATAGCCGCGCTCGCGATCATAGCTGGGACCGCGGCGGTCATCAGGAGCACCACCACGGCCACCTCCGTAGCGCTCGCGGTCCTCACGACCACCGCCACCGCCATAGCGATCAACGCGACCGCCATAAGCGTCATCACCACCACCACCGCGCTCACGGCGTTCGTAGCCGCCACTGCCACCACCACGCTCCTCGCGGTACTCACGGCTGTAGCCACGGTCGTCACGGTAGTCGCGTCCGCCACCACCGCCGCCACCACCATAGCCACGATCATAACCGCGATCGTAGCCACGGTCGTAGCCACGGTCATCACGGCCGTAGCCACGCTGACCGCCACGGTACGAATCATCGCGACCATAGCCACCACCACCGTAGCCACCGCCGCCGCCGTAACCACCACGACGACGGTCGTCAAAGCGGCCACCGCCACCACCACCGCGGGGGTCTATATTAATCAGCATCGACATGATGGAGAGGGGATCCGGAATAATAACGTACCACGCTTGGGAGGGCCAAAGTACTTGCCCGGAGTAGGGGTGCGGGGGCGGACACGGCGTGCCTTCTCAATGTTAAGGGTGCGGCCCTCGATGACCTCGCCGCGCAAGCCCTCTATGGCAGCATCGGCCATTTCAGAAGTGACCATCTTGACGAAACCAAAACCACGGGACTCGCCAGAGTGCGGGTCCTTCATGATTTGGCATTTCTCGACCTCACCGTACTTCTCAAAGAGGCGAGTGATCTCCGACTCCTCCAGACGAGGGTGAATGCCCGTCACAAAGAGGTTCGAGCCAGGGTTGTGAGCGCCATCGTCATCCTTGTTGCCGCCGTCGCTCTTGATGGGAGCACTGTTGTGTGTATATTAGCGGGTGGTTCTGCCGAGGTTGCATGTGGCAATTAATTGGTGCGACATACCGGTCGTTGCCGTTCGGGGACATGGAGCGACGACGAGAGTCGTGGCCATCGTCGCGACGAGGCGACGCACTACGGTCGCGGTCGTAGCGAGGGCCGTCATCTGAGGACACGAGTTAGCAATTGTAGCTATCGAAAGTGATGGCATGCGGTGAGATGCGCCGTCGTCACGTTGATGACGAAAAATAGAGGCTGTGCTTACCATCGTAGCGCCGCCGCTTCATAGTCCATCGACGTGGTCGCCATTGTGATGGATTGCGGGTGTTACGAAATTGATGAAATGGAGGAGAAAGAAGGCTGAGGCGAACCGCTCTCAACTTTGCGAAGTGGAGCGAGATTAGCAGAAGGCTGTGGAAAGGGGAAAAAGATTATCGGATCGCGAAGATCGAGGTTGGGGAAAATTGAAGTACTGTAAAGTTTCCCGTTCCTCACAATTGGAGGTGAAAGGGAAATGGAGTGGGGTATGTGTCGATGGCGACGACAAAGAAATCGTGCTGGGAAGGGTAGGGCGGAGTGTGTGCCGAGTCAACGCAGGGCGGAGAGAGGAAGAGAGGCGAAATTTTTGGAGGCGACGATGCGTACGACCACGTTCGTCCAGTCGCGCTCGCTCCTTCTGGATTATTGCATAATGGATGTTCCGATTGTGGGCTAGCTCAAAATAGCTAGCTGCGCTAATGAACTTGGCGCTGTTAGGGTGGAGGTGAAGCTCAATGCGATCCACAATTCTCCGCACACACAGCCGCCTCCAAACTCAAGTCTTGAATAGGTACGGAAAACATCAACTGTCGGCTTCAATAGAATCAATTCAATTCATTCCGCCTATGAGTTATAGAAAAAATTCAAGGCTTTGGTCAATTCTGCATCATGAGAAAATGGGAACACTGAGAAGCGTTCTCATCCATTGGACAACTCGAGCTCGATACGCGATTGGTCGCCCTGGTTGTGGCAAGGCTGCAACACCAAAAACAAGGTGTTGGATGCGATGATTGTCAAGCCCTGATTCGCCAAAGATGCGGTGGTAAACGCCGACAACATTTGGAGACCTGTTATACTAGATACTGTGTAACCTCTACTCGGCAAAACTCGCACCCCGACCAAAGAACCATACACCACTTGCATCGACAAACGACGCACGACATCGGGTTCGGAGACTTCAGCCGCGCTTCTAGAGATCGTCCCACTCGCTGTCCGACGCCGCTCCAACATGCTGCCGTTCCACCTGCAGCACCCTTTCCACATCAATCACGGCGGGCGGCTTCTCGTCCAGGAAACGCAGCGCCTCAACGGCCTTGCCTCCGCACGCCCTCTCCAGCGCCAGAGAGGCGAAGTGCCCGCCAACGACCGGTCGCGCCATGAACCTGATATTGTTCGGGAAATTGCCATCGCCCTCAGTCTCGTATAGGTCCGTAAACGGCCGATCTGCGCTCTGTTAGTTTCCTTACCACCCAATGGCCCAAGGTAAGTAAGCAGTTAAACGGGGCATCAAAACCTACCGACAACAGTCTCGTTCACCCACCGCGCCACAGAGGTCAAGATCTCCGTCCTCGTCTTCCTGCCCGTAACAGCCGCGGCAAAGAACTCCCAATCACTCTTGGTATACAAGTGCCTCGAGTCGAGGGGCAAGCCATACTTTTGTAGCACGGCATGGTACCAATCGCTCTGCATCTGGTACACCTCGTCCGGGACGAACACCTCGCTTCCATCGCGCCCCCTCCGATCGGTTTCTGGCCGTCTCTCCGAAGGCTACCACCTGGTGCGGACTTGCCATCGTCCCTATCCCCCTTGACGTGGAAACACAACAACGAGTCGGCATACAAGTTATAGATGGTCGTCCACGACCCATACCACGTATACGCCAGCTTCGCATGCGTGCCATCCCTTGAGATGCCGTACTCCTGCCACTTATCAATATAATTTGCCGCAATCTCTTTATACCGTTTCGCGTCGTCGTCCTTGCCGACCAAATCCGCGATCTCACTCATTGCCTTGATACCGACGATGCCCTTGAGCGCAAGGTTGGTCTGGTTGGCCAGCCAGCCGGCGAAGTCGTCGGTGCACAGCTGGTTGTGCGGGATCAGCGACTCGCGCACCAGGTAGCCCGTCCACTGGTCCCAGAGCTTGTAGGAGCGCGAGAGCCATTTCTCGGCCGCCTTACGGCCTGTGCTGCTACCCGTCGCAGTGTCGGTGGGCTTCGGGAGGTCGATGCCGTACTCGTCTACGTGGGCTTGCCAATCACCGGAGACGTTGGGGATGGCTTCCGCGCTGTTGCCCGCGGGCGCGTTGACGAAAACCGGCTCGGTGTCGTAGCGCAGGGCGTTGGCGAGCGCGAGGCCCATGATGAGCATGTTGCCGCATTCCTCGACCGGCATGTACTCGTCGTTTCCGTCCGAGTGGCCCGTCGCGTTGGGGAAGTGCGACCCCAAGTCGTGCATGCTGTAGTCGTTTGGGTACTGGCCGCTGAGCTGGTGCTCGAGGAGGGGCTCGAGCAGGTACGCCAGCCATTTCGGGTTGGTGTACAGGAAGAAGGGGAAGGCCGGGAAGATGACGTCGACCGTCTGGAAGTTGCCGTTGGACGAGATCTCCTTTAGGAAGAGGATGGTGTTCTCGGGGGTTCCGGAGAACTGCGTCGCGCCCAGGACCTGGCGGGCCGAAAGCGCAGCGATATCCTGGTAGTCCCGCGAGCCGGAGCTGTACGCGTCGTGCGCGAGCGAGTCCGAGTAGTTCCGGGCCAGGGATGCTGCGGTATGGAAGTCGTTATAGTGGTACGAGATCAGCTCGTCGGCATTGGGGATGTGCGACTGCCAGAGCGGTTTCATGTACGCAATCCCCTTGGCCCTGGCAAACTGTACCACGGGGTCCTGCACCAGCGCAAAGGTAAACGTAACGCTGTCCGTCTTGCTGTGGCAGCTCGCCCGTTTCTTGTCGGTGAGGCTGAAGGCCTTGGCGAAGGCAAACGCCGGCTCCTCGTCCATGACCCTGCGGAACTTCTTGTCGACCTCATTCTTCAAAACCCCCTTCTCGGCGAAGTGCTGGCGCAGAAGAGCAGACGTCCCAGCCTGGTGGTACGCATCGGCCGGCCCCGTGAAGTGCAACGTCCCCCACTCAGCCCGATCGGCATACTCAGTAAAGAGCTCCTCGTAAACCCGAGACACCTTCCACGTCTTGAGAGCCGTTCCGTTTTCGGAACCGCTATGCTTGGAGCGACCATGCTTATGCATCTCCCACTTCACCTCATTGCCCCTATTCCCCGTGACCCACTCCCCATTGGCATCCGTATACACATTCACATCCAGACAACCCTCCGCAACAACGGTCAGATACGCGGCGGGGATCGACTGCCTGAACGTAGACGACGGCGTGATGGGCGACAGAAACGACAGCGTCAGGCGCGCGGTCTCGGTCGGCAGCTTCCCCGAGACCTGGTACGTCAGGTTGGTGGTCGACGCGTCGAACGTGGCGCCCAGGTACTCCGGGTATGCAACCTGGTACGTGCGGTGGTCGGGACGTAGAGAGTCGTGTGGGCGGCCGAGGAGCGGGTACACCTTGCCCGTCTCGGGGACGGAGGCCATGACCGAAAAACCGACCTGTTTTTGTCTCTCGAGTCAGCGCGGGCGGGGAGCGGAGCGGTCCAAAGGAATGCGGGTTTCCCTTACGTGGGCGCCGGTATAGAACATGGGCCAGTTCTCCCATGGTGCGTCGCGAGCGTTGGATAGCCAGGTGCTGAGGTATGGGTTGCGGACGATCAGGGGTAGCACGTTGGGGGTGAGCGTCGATGCGCCGGCCGTAGCGGCCAGCACTAGGAAGTTGAATCGCATCTTGGGATGTCGAGATGGGAGGGCGAAGGGAAGAGAACCAGGAACTGCTAAAACAGAGTGATAGATGGATTAACAAATCCTCATCTCTTTATCCAAAGCCCATATATGCCAATTCAAGGCGGCTTGACAAGCAAAACCCAAAAAGAGTGCCTAAAACAATAAGCGTCCAGTTCTCCCTCGGATATGAACCATCAGCAAAAGGAAGAAGTAGTGATAGTAATGTGCAAGGCTGTATTCAAGACTGCAAAGAAGGAAGTGGAGAGGACTCGTTCACCAAAGCTCAAAGCAGCTTGGAGGAACCGGAACCCACGGACTCAGGGGTAGTACAGCACATGGAAAGGAAACGAGCTGGCCCGCGTGGCACAGAAGATGACGCTGTCTTGGTGATCGTTTGTCCCTCCTCCTGTTACAGAGGCAGGGATTTTGTCCCGTTCATCCAATCGTTTGCGGTTAGAGGACCCATTTACAGGGCTGCTGGCGCGCAACCCCGCATCTTGGGGAGCGGGTGGTGGGGTGCATCGGCCACTGTGGGGGACTGGGCATTGAACGCCGAGACTTTGAAGGTGGCCCAGACCCAGCAGCATGAGCCGCTGGAACACCAACATAGCCAGCGATGCTGAGCTCAACGAGCAAGCCTCCTAGGACTCGGCGCAGCTATATTTATATTTAGTTTGTATTCCGACAAATATCCGTTATCAAAGCCATACAGACAGCTCCATTCATGAGCAAGTCGAGCAACTCCCCGGTTCCTATGTCCGTCCACCACGAACCGCCCGGCAACCGTTTATGATAAAACCGAGAGCTTTATCTATACCGTACTTCGTACATCTCGCGAACTCATAACCCATCCCATATCCCTAATGATCCCCCAATACACCCGCCACCAGGTCAAGGCCTATATGGCGCGACACGAGTATTGTCGGTGGTGACAACGCATGGCAAAAAAATAGCCATACCGGAGTAAAATAGCAAAAGAAAGGGGCAAAACGCCCAAATACGTAAACCCGCGTCCATCGCGGGTAAGATGTTGTTAGTTGCCGCGGAACAAAAACTGGAGATCCTCTGGGCTAAGCGAGTCCATCGCTGCATCATCGGCATTGATCGTTGAGTTGATCATGTTAGTCTTCTTCTCTTGGAGCAGAACCATACGGCTCTCGACCGAATCCTCGATGCAGAGTCTGGTGATGGTACAGGGACGGGTTTGGCCGATGCGGTGGCACCGATCGGCGGACTGCCATTCACTGTTTTGAATTTCAAGTTAGCATTACAACTTCAGGAGCACACCGCACAAGGGGAGACGTACGCTGCAGGGTTCCACCAAGGATCCACGATGAAGACCCGAGACGCCTCGGTGAGGTTCAGCGCCACGCCACCGGCCTTCAAGGAAACTAGGAAGACCTCAACATTGACATTGGTCATGAAGTGCTGAATCGAAGCTTGCCGCTGGGCTGGGGTCATGCTGCCATCGAGCATGACAGTAGTGATACCGGCACGGTGCAGGCGCCACTCGATGAGCTGCAGCATCGTTGTGAATTGGGAGAAGATGATGGACTTGTGCGACGCGTTGTCGGAGCGGAGCTTGTGCAACTCGTGAACCAACAGCTCAATCTTGGACGACGACGTCCAGTTCTCCATCTTGATACGGTTGATGATGGACGACTTCTTGACCTGTGCCTCGTCTTGCTCCATCTCGGGCTGCTCGAGGTCAATGGAGAGCGGAATGTGGCACCGCGGGCAGTTCGGGCTGTTTGTTGAGTTTAGGTAGCTCCTGACACATGTCCGGCAGAAGTCGTGCTTGCACTGGGACCGAATGGCATCCTCAGCAGGCTCGTCGCAGATGCTACATACGAGAACGTTCTGGCCGCCCTCGCTGTTTTTCTGAGGATCAGATCCGGATGGTCGGCTACTTGGCGCATCTGCATAATAAGGCCGAAAATGTTGGCATAGTTGTTGAGGAGGACACCGCTGGCGACGTAGGTGTCGAATTTACGCTGGCCGCTCGTCATGATGCTGTTGGCAAAATCGTTCTCCTCTTCGCCAAAGAACTGTCGTTCAACGTTGATCTCCTTGACGGGAAGCTCCATCGAGTCGGTGTGGTCGATCTTCAGCCGACGCAGCATGATACGGTCGGTCAAGATGCGAAGCTTCCTGAAGGCATCGGCGCCACCAGCACGGTTACCGTACTTTTGGATGGGGTTCAGAAGCTCCTGGTTGAAGACCGACACATGCTGCATCCCGCCGTGCCCACAGCCTGTGCATTTATTATCATCGTCCATCTGCCATTCGAGGGTGGAACAGGGGCAGCTCTTGCAGAGATAGCAGGCGAAAGGGCGGACGTTGAGGAAGCGGATCAACGAAAAGAACTCGCCAATGCGGTTTTGCAGTGGAGTGCCGGATAGACACCAGCGGTATGTAACCTTGAGAGCAAAGCATGCTTTGGCCGTCATTGTCGTCCGGGTCTTGATGCAGTGAGCCTCGTCGAGGATCACACGGTGGAAGTCGGTCTGGTGAATGATCGACTTCTCTTTGAAAATCCAGCCTTGCGCTTGAAGCCCTTCTCCTGCTTTCGGTACATGGATTCCAGGCTGTTGTACGACATGATGACTACGTCGTACTTCTTGACGTCCTTGACCGTGAGGTTCTTTGACTTGGTATTGGTGCCGTGGAAGACGAGAGTTTTGAGTGTCCCATCCGTGTAGGACTCGATTTCCGTCATCCACTGCATCAAGGCAACTGGGGGCACCAGCACCAAAGAAGGCTTCTTGGCAGGGAAGTCGGACATGATGAGGGAGACGGCTTGGATGGTTTTGCCTAGGCCCATCTCATCCCCGAGCAAACCACCTTTCCACTCAGTCTTTTCCATCGCCATCATCCAAGCCAAGCCTTCCAGCTGAAACGGTTTGAGTTGACGAGAGATGGACTCGGGCTGCTTTGCCTTGCCCGCTTTCAAGATGGGCATATCTTCGAGTTCCTTCCACATCGTCTTGAGTTCCGGGTGATTCGCCTCCAGACGATTACGGTTGCTCTTGACCCGGCGTCTACTGACATAGGCTCGATAGGCGCGGCGACTGCTCATGGCTACATCGAGAGCCGAAGGAGGGGCGTTTTGGCCAGTGTCGTTCTCGTCCTCGGCGTCCGCACCATTCAGACCTTGACCACCATCGCCAGCATTGCCGGCATCATCCCCGGGCCCGTCCTCCACGTCTGAAAAGTCACTGTCGCTTAACAGAGCCTGTGCGTCAAATTCGGAGCTGTCGCTATCAACGGCTGCCAATACGGAAGCTAGCTCATCGCCCTCGGGTGTTGCTGTTCCTGACTCTCGAGATACGGCAAGCAATGCTTTATGGTTAATGGCGGCGAGAGGACCGGTGACTCGGGGTTTGACTCGTGGTTTGCTCAAAGGCTCATCGGAATCGTCGCCATCGTCCGAGTCGGAGAGTTCTGTCAGCTCGCTATCATCGTCCCCCGAATCGGGAACGGTGACGGCCCGCCTCTTGCTCGCGGCTCTGTTAGAGCCTGTGACTTTTGCGGCGGCCACTCGACTCGTGCCATTAGCACGCCGCGGGGCCAAAAAAGTAGACCCGGTGTCATGATGCGTCGATTCTATGGATCGTACGGCACGTGTAGCAGCCGGGGCTGCCAGTCCTCGTAGGCTCCGGCGCGGTGCAGGACCGGGCTTGACGTCTAGAGACGAATCGACCATTGTCGCTGCCGTCGCATCTTCTTCTGCTTGCAGCTTTCGTGCAAGAAGCGCATCCGGAGAGCTGTCTGAAAACTCCTCCTCACTATCCTCCACCGCATCTCGCTTCCGCTTGCTGCCCATGGAGAAGATGCTCTGACGAAGGCTCGCGAAGCTAGACGGCTTCGTTGCAGATAAATGCACCTCAATTCTATTGACTCGCTTGCCCGTAACTGGTTGCACGGCCTCTCTTGGGGTTGCCGTTTCGGAAGTGCTGGTGAGAGGGGTGGTATACCCGCTTCCCAACGAAGGCGTAGCCGAGGTGAAGATCGTGGATGAGTCGGATGCCACGCTCGATGCGGTACGCCGTTCCGTAGCCTTCTTCGCAGAACCTATCGGGTTAAGTTGTGGAGGCGCGACTGGCTATCGAGTTAGAAATAGTCGGGACGACGATATTTGATCTCCATGTACTCGAAATACGAGTGCACCACTTGCGATCTCTGAGGTAATCTTCCGGTTTGGCCGATTGATTCAGGAAGCAACCAAATGGGAGGCAGCAGAGGAGAGTGAAAAACAACCACGATGATGAAATGTAGACACTTACCGGCAATCGCATCGGCCGCCGCCGACCTTCTTGTTCGAACCATGATGATTTAGTCTCAGGTTCAGGCGTGAAATACGAAGGGTTTGTAGGTATGGGAAATGTACGAGACAAAGTGAGAGATCGAGGTTGATGTTTGGGTGTTGAGCGGTGATGCTTCAAATGCTTGACAAAGAGAGAATGATGGTCAATCGAGGGCATTGGTCGAGCATTAATCATTAATCAAGTGCCCCATCAGGTGGCAGCCCGAGCCCAAGTCTGTGCACTTGAGATTTGAAAGAACTGGAGTTGGGCAGTAAGGTTCTTTTTGTGACGGATCTCGTGAATGGAGAGTTCCCGTGAAAGGGCCACAAATATGATAAGAAACAAAATCTGCGGCAAGGGAGAAATGGAATCGCCACCTCCTTTTGGATTGCCGGTGAGGCAGGGCCGTGGACCTTCGGGAAGGGAGGGGATGTCGCGTTTTCTCCAACGCGAAGGCACATGACTTGCGGGCTAATTTATTTGCTAGCTTACCTGAAGCCCCAGGCAGCAGGAGGCAGAGACCGGGATGGCTGCAGGGGGTTCGCTCACTGATATTGAGACTGGCACCATCTGGCCAAAAAAGGCTGAACACTTAAAGAAAATAAGTCTGTGTACAAGAAAAGTACCTATACAACCGACAAAAGGAGAAGAGATGGGGGAAGGGATGAAAAATGGGAACAGACTAAGAGAAATTTTAGAGAAAAAAGATACCTTATTCTCTAGACAACCGGAAAACTCTTGTTCCGTTTTTACAGCTCGAGCTTCTACACTTAGAGTCCGGCATGTTGGCTGGCTTCTCTTCGAGCTAACCTCAGTCTTCCTTCATTGTCTTGATTGTGGGCTATTTTTACGACAGCTGGTCACCTTCCCATGCATTTATCCGTCTCTGCATCTCTTGAAATATGATCTCACTTTTTTGACAAGTCTCGGAGACCCGGTTGTACTTAAACTACGAAGTACATCATTGTTATCAAGATCCAAGTGCAACTAACCGAGGCCGGTAGCCTAATACGGTTAGCGCCTGGTTGAAATATCCCAATCATCGACTTGCAGGTCCTTCCCCTTTTTCTCTTCTGCGTACGACGGTCAGGTGTTCTGGCGTTGCGATTTTAATTGAATTTGCCCCTCCTCGCGTCAAAGCGTGTCTTAGCCAAGCTGCCTTCGTACTTTCCATCAACCGAACGATTTCACAGTTGCAACCCAAACCTCACATCCCCAACTTCCTCTCCCAGCGCCATCCCACGCAGCAAATACCCGATTAGAAACCGTCAAAAATGTGAGACCTCTTCTGAGGTTGTATTTGCACAAACATTTTTGCTAACACATAATCCAGGTCCCGACAAGCTCGGCAGCAACGCCGGATCGTAGGCCCGTCAGTGACCGACCAGTGTTGGAAATCATGGGATTTGAACTGACTAGACATAACTCTATAGACAATCGGCCCTGACTGACTTCTTGGCGGTGGGTTTCTCCCAGTGGACATTTGGGCATATTGAATACTGACAGGCACTGGACTAGTCGCACAACATCTCTGCTCATCAGATTCGTCTAGATGCTGATGCTCGACGGAGAGCGGCTCAGGATGAACAGGGTGAGCGGGCTGATGAGAACAACAACCAAAACAATGATCAGATTTCGGTAGCTTCCCGGCCGCCACTCCAGCCGTTACTGCTAGCCCTGCGCCGACCACGCGGAGTAGACGCTCAGCGGCGGCACCCTCGCGAGAGGAGGAGGCACGGAAAAAGGAGCAAAAGGCCATTGAGAAGATCAAGGCCAGCAAGAAGTTTCAGAAGCGCAAGCGTGGGCTTGAGTCGGAAGATGAGGATGATCTTGCGCGTGCCCTCCTACAGAGCTCTGCGCCGCTTCCGGGCCAGCAGGAGAACTGCGAAAGCTGTGGGAAGCGGTTCACCGTTACTGCTTATAGCCGAAACGGGCCTAAAGGGGGCTTGCTCTGCAGCCCCTGCAGCAAGGAGCTTGACAAGGACAATGCAGCGCAGAAGAAGAAGCCGAAACGAGCCACCGGCGGGGCGGTCGGTCGACGCCGGCAGCTACAGAGCAACATTCTGGATGGGACATACTCGCTCGGTGCCAAGAGCTTGATGACTCTCTGCATCGAGACCCTTGCGAAGAACATCGATCTTGCCGAAGACCTCGGCGACCTACCCTCGCCTATCATCGACAAGATTGCTCGGAAGCTTTCCAAGCACCGCCTCCTCGACTCAAGGACCTTGAGTCTCTTCTTGCAGCCCACCACCGAGGAAGTCCGCATCTACGACGGCGCAAAACTCAGTTCCGACGATTTCATCCGCATATTCCAGACTGTTCCGGGCCTGAAGAAGCTCAAGGTGAGTAGCAGACCAAGCCATTACCTCATCCATAGTCACTCCAGGAGCGATGGCCTTCGGGACGGGGTCATCGCTCGCGAACTCCCATCGCAACTTCATACAACGAGCGTGAGTTAACATGATAGTAGGTCCGCAATGGGATTCACTTCAAGGATCAAGTCCTAGACTTTCTCATGACGCGCAATATCGAGCTCGAAGACCTCTACCTCCACGGAGCGAATCTTCTCTCCAAAGGCAAGTGGAAGGAATACCTCGAAAAGAAGGGCCACGCTCTCCGCGCGCTACGCGTCTACTTCACCGACCTACACTTCGGCGATGAGATACTCGCGCTGCTGCCCACCACCTGCCCCTCCCTCACCCGACTCAAGGTCTCCCACAACCAAGAAGTCACGGGTGCGGGCGTCGCAGCCATCGGACAGATCAGCACGCTCCGGCACCTGAGCCTCGACCTGCGCAACGAAGTCCACTCCGACATCTACGTCGACGTCCTCAGCAAGATCGGCGCCGGTCTCGAAACCCTCGCCCTCACGCGCGTGCCCCAAGCCGACAACACGGTGCTCGACGCCATCCACACGCACTGCCGATCGCTCGCCAAGCTGCGCATCACTGAGAGCGAGGAGATGACCGACGCCGGGTTCGTCCGCCTCTTCCGCGGCTGGGCCAACCCCGGGCTGGCTATCGTCGACTTCCAGAAGTGCCGCCAGCTCGACTCGGCCAAACCCCGTGATAACCCGGACGGCCTCGGCCTGTGCTCGGACGGCTTCCGCGCGCTGATGGCCCACTCCGGGAAGACGCTGCGCGAGCTGAATGTTCATGGCTGCAGGCACATTGCGGTGGGCGCGTTTGAGGACGTGTTTAGCAATGAGGTGGGTGGGAGGAAGTATGAGGCGATGCAGAAGCTGGAGATTAGCTTCTGCGAGGAGGTGACGGATTTCGTGGTGGGCTGTGTGTTCCGCAGCTGCCCGAATATGAGGGAGTTGAATGTCTTTGGGTGCATGAAGGTTAGGGATGTGAGGGTGCCGAGGGGGAAGATTTTGGTGGGGGTGCCGAATGCGAAGGGGATGGTTATTGAGGGGGGCGACGATGAAGACGATGAGTAAGTGTAGGTTTGGGGACGCGGTGGTTAGATTTGGCATGGTATTCTCGACGATGTTTTGCTTCTAGATTGTTTAAGGGGCGTTTAAAGGAGGAGGCCCAGCATATCAACGTGGAAAGGGCCGCGTTGGGATGGCGAGCACACGTCTTATCGTTTCCACATCGACACGTTCAATGTCAAAACTTGACGGGAGAGTCAGACACTGCCAAGTTGATGCCGTGGTGGCAATGGCATCCATGGCACATGTTCGAATATAATTTCCCCTCTCAGAGGGCGGCTAAGTAGCCAAGTTGTCCCCGAGTGGCTCGCAAGACACGCAGATCTCAATGGCACAGTTTCTCAGCCTATCTAGTTTACTTTACCTGTGAACCCCGATTTAGTCAAATCAACAAGATGTGGTGGGGATATGCTACCGAGTAGCCTACGCTAAGATGAGGCGATATTGAGTCATACCCTCTCGGCCATCAGCTCGGAGCATTGCAAAGCTTATTGCAGTCATCTTTGACTTGTGCTACTCATAATGCCAAGACAGACGATACCGAGGTTAATGGAACGGTCTTTTGAACATCAGCGTTAATGAGGAAAAGAAGACCGAGGAATAGCATCCTTCCAACGACCCCGCAGGTGCCTTGCTTGTGGTCGGGCGCCTCCGGGCACTGCCGGACAAAGCGTTTGTGACGTTAGGGCCGTTACTTTATATGTTCCTTAAATCCGGGGCTGTTCAAAATGTAGTTCCGCGGAGTTTAACAACACCCGCCTTGGTCGTTCGTCATCTTAGACAAGGCTTGCCCTTGACGGCTTGGCTCTGGGGTGGTCCCGACACATTCACAAGCCTCAGCGTGGGTTTGTCCCTGGGAAATCTGGGGGTGGCTTGACGATGGGCGGGGGGAGCGGTGAAGTTCGAGAACGTCGGGGCTGAGGTGGAGCGTGCCGGGCATGGGAGCGCCCGGCTGGCCGTTTCTTGGCCTTTCTGGAGATTGTGGAGACCGGGGAAGTTCAAGTGCATCTCAGCTTGCCGGGGCAAATGGATCCTGGGCAGTAAGCGCCATGATGGTGTTGTCGTTTTTGGTTCGAGCCGTGATCGGGACTGCACTCTCACCATGCGAATGCAAGCCCATAATCATATGCTCCCGGTATCGTCCGCGATGTCCGATGGTCGGAACGAGGCAGGCAACGGCGGCAGCAGGGAAATCCCCTCGGGGCCATTGCCGACGACCGATTGCCGGGCCGACGCCGCCGTGTGTGTGGGGAATGATGCCATATTGAAGCATGCGCAAGAATGCCCGATAGCCGCATCGGCTCTTCTCAGATCGAGCTTCACAAGCAGCTGAATTCAATCCCGAGAAGTGCCATGAGGGGCGTGGAGCTGCAATTGAGATCAATTGGCCCATCCCGATATGAGGTCAATGGACCGAGAAGCTCCTTGATACCGAGGGCGGTAGACGGGAGGGAAGATCAAACAGAACGGGCGAGACCAACGCTCTCCATCATGCCGACCCGAGCATTGTTCTGCCATGGTACAGCAGATCCTCCTTTCTCTGGCGGGTCGTCAGATCACCTCGAGATGTGACCGTTAACGAGAACACAGACAGACAAGATTTTTCATCCCCATGCAAAGGAAGGCGCTTGGGTTGCAGAGGGATGGGGGCATGAGTCAGGGAGAACTCCAGACGGTTTGCAGCACGAGAAAGAGCTTGGCAGCTCCCAACATCCGCGACGAACGGTCTTCGCCGAGATGGTATCGTGAAGTTCGGACGACGGCTCGGCCAATTGCTGGGTACGAAGTCGCAAGCGACGCCTGACCGGCTTGGTTTTGTTTGAGCGTGGTGGAGGCCGCCCGAGAAGACAAGGGCACATCAGACGCGGATGTGACCTGTTTCATCCCATGCCCTGTTCTTCTCGAAGGTTTTCCTTCCCGAAGCAAGCGCGCCCGGGGTTCTTCCGAAGGGGAATTTCGTTTCTGGTCGTGACGATGCAAAAGGCGTCTGATCCTGGTGTTACAGTCGGGAGAAGTCGGGGGGGGTAATCGTGAGCAGATCCATGCACCTCGTGCCTTCCCCGGCCATGCCCCTGAAAACCCGCTTTTTTGATGGCTGGACCCACCGATGCCCAACGCTCCACTGTGGGCTTGGTGGAACTGATGTGCAGTGGGCCCAGACCAGACCCGCAGACAGAGAGATCACGACGCAACTTGGAACTGAACCTCGAAGTACTTCGGTACCTGCAGCTCCCTCCCGTCTGCATGCCCGCTTACACCGGAACCGATATTTGCTTCTTCTGAGTTGCCGGGAGACTAAACGAGTGTGTAGCATTGGGCTCATCCCGCCACGGCTGGTTTTCGTCGAGATAGAGAATATTCCGGACAGGGCCGCTGACAAACAAACAGTTGCAAACGCCCGTGCCGTCTCCCGAGACAGGCAGATGCGAATTCCGTCAACAATTCGGATTGCGCGTTGCCCAGCCTTCTGCGATCATTTATTATTAGGTAACAAACAATGGCGGTAAAGCCCCTGGTAATAGGGCGCGTGCCTCTTTGCTTCTTGTTGCAAGCAAGGGAAGCAAGGGAGAGAGGCTGGGTTCCAGACACGCAGGGCCGACAACCGATCCCGAAAGGCCTACCGATGGACCGGGACGGGTGTTCTTAGCCCAAACAGGCAGTCTGCTGTCCTTTGCCTGGTGTGTGATTGGGCCGATGGGGGCTGACCAGGAGCAGCTTGTGCTTCCAGGTTCCTTGAAGGCCCACCGACTTTTCCCCACCGCGGCCCCGAACGGAGGCCCCGTGACCATTGCTCCCCAAAAACTATTGAGAAGGGAAAACCACGAAGAAAACAAAAACAATGATTGATGGGGATATCCCGCGAGTTCCGTTGGGCGTAACTGGTATGTGAAGTAATGCTGACCGCAGGATAAACCCAACGGTCTGCTTATGACAACAACTTGGTATGTACCAGAACTCAGTGAGTGTTGGCGGCACATCATCCCATCAACGGATGCCATGGGCGGCGTCAATGGTTGGCAGGTTGCAGGGGGCGGAAGCTCTGACACAGGGCAGCTCCGGCTGACGTCGCACAAATGGCACAGCGGTCAGGGCAACCAATGCCAGCGATCTCAGAACGACCAACCAAGCCACCGAACCGTCCCTCCCAACAAAACAGAAAAAAAAAACCTCAGAAGTCTGAGAACGTGCCAGTCCACAGCCAGATTCGTCAAGGAAAGCACCAAAGATCGCTCATGTAATTTGAAATTCCATGGCTTGCGCAGTTGGACGGCCCCTTCGGGAGCCACTCCGGTCCCCACCCGGAAGGCATCTCGGTGACTCCTGCCGCCAAAGCATCCCGTCATTGGCCCGGGCTGCGGTGTAAGTGCCTTCACAAGAAGGAACCCGCAAATCCTCTCTTGCTCGCAGGTCTCACCAGCAAAGGAAAGAACCAGCGCTGGGTTCATTCCGTACCAGTACCCGACCGCTTCACCGGGGACCCCGGTTTGCTCTGACATGGTAATTGAGTTTTTCCCACTTTTTATTTTATTTCTGCCGCGCCCCTTCCCGGCCCAACGTAACCAAACGTAACCAACTGAAGGAGGCGTGCACCGGCAAAGCGCCCTTCGACGCCGCCAGCCCTTGAAACGTGTGACGAAACCTCGCCAGAACAGGCCTCTGTCGCATCGTCCGCCTTCACCATCTCGTCTTTTGTTTCTCGGTTGGGCATGGGCAAGCGGGCAGCAAGGTGGACGCTGCTCGCGTCTCGGGCAGCCAGCATGCAAAAGCTTTTAAGCCGGCTCGCCCTCAACAACAAGCGTGTGGGCAAGACTCTGCAACTGTCACTCTTATTAACAAAGGCTCTGGTGGCCCAAACGACGGCCGCTTCTGCAACTGCGCCCACAACCCGGACGGCTGGCCCTAGTCACCCTCGTAATTCTAATAATACTGCTAAACTCACGCCGCAGGGGGCACTTTTCTTGCACCTGGTCCAGCCCTGTCTCGAGCTCGCCCCGTGGATTTACAGTCTCGTTTTCCTCGCCCGACTGCCCTTCCTTCCTCTCCCGACTCTCACACATGCCATGGCGTCGTATCCGCTCAACACCAGCACATCCAGCTCGGACATCTCAACACCTCGGTCGATCTCCCCCTCTTCCTCGGTGGCGTCAGCCCGCTCCTCGCACTCGTCTATATCTAGCTCCAAGCGCATGTCCATCTCGTCTACCCGGAGGATCTCCGCTGCCAACCCAATGTCTTCGGTCGATATCACCGCCATTGAAGAAGCCATGAGAATGGCGAACCTCGACACACTCCGCGGCTACAGCCAGAACCGCTACGGCGAGGTCCGCCAGTATGCCACGACTGAGTACATCAGCCAGAGCCAGGCCCTCGGCTACCAGATGCTCTCGGAGCCGATGTGGAATAGAGGTGAGTCAGCTGTTGTGGTCCCTGCATTTTCGAGCTTCCCCTCTCTCTGTCCGTCCGATCTTTTTTTTCTTTTGTCCTTAAAGCGCCCCCCGGTCTGTCACGGGGCCCCAGACAGGTTGGGGACGTCACCACTGTACTTTGTTGGGACGCACTTGGAAACGTCATCCGGTCTCCCCCATATACATTCCTCCAGGCTACTACTTCCTGCTGCCCCTTACTCTCCTACTCTTACCTGCCCACCGTCTCCTATCCTCCTGCCCGTCACCAAAGCACTGTCCGGTCACGACTACCTTCACAATGCCGTCCTCCACTTCACGGGCTGTACCCCGTCTGCGCGCGCTGGCCGCTAACTGTCGTTCTCCTCCTCCTCAAGGCCTCTCTTTTACTCCAGAACAACGTGTAGCCAAAAACCTGACCGGTCTGATCCCGCACGTCATGGAGGACAGCGACAAGCAATGCGAGCGTGCGCTCAAGATGATCCGGACCCGGCAGACCAGCATCGATAAATACCTCTACCTGTCAACCCTCAAGGCCGAGAATGTCGACCTCTTCTACCGCCTTCTTATCGACCACGCCAAGGAGCTCATGCCCTTGGTGTACACGCCCACCATTGGTGATGTCTGCCTGCAGTACTCGACGCTGTACACGCGGCCTGAGGCGCTCTACATCTCCATCAAGCAGCGCAAGTCCATCAGGACTATGCTCAAGAACTGGCGGTACCCGAACCCCGAAATTTGCGTCGTAACCGACGGTTCGCGCATTCTCGGCTTGGGTGACCTCGGCGTGAATGGTGTGGGAATTCCGGTAAGTGGCCTCGGCAATGCCCAAAGTAACCTCCTCTTCCCCCAATGGGGGTTGCTGGCGGGTCCCAAGACGACGGTCGGCTAATATGTGTGCATGCATTAGATTGGCAAGCTAGCCCTGTACACGGCCGCTGCCGGTATCCACCCGGAAAAGGCGCTTCCAATTGTGCTGGACTGCGGCACCGCCAACGAGTCCAACCTCAAGGACCCGCTTTACCTCGGCCTGCGATCTAAGCGTCCCTCTGTCGCCGAGCAGCAGGAGTTCATGGACGAGTTCATGCAGGCTGCTGCCGAGGTCTACCCCGAAATGGTGGTGCAGTTTGAGGATTTCGAGAGCGAGAAGGCTTTCAATTACCTCGACCGCTACCGGGGTGACTACAAGTGCTTCAATGACGATATCCAGGGTACTGGTGCCGTCGTTCTTGGCGGGTAAGCATTTATCCATCTCCCGAGCCCCACCCCCACTCACTTACACGCATGCGTCTAACACACCTCACAGTTACATTGGAGCCGTGAACCTCTCTGGTGTCCCCGTCGAGGAGCAACGTCTTGTGTTCATGGGCGCTGGTTCTGCCGGCGTTGGTGTCGCGAAGCAGCTGGTTGAGTACTACACCAAGCGTGGCCTGTCAGAACAGGCCGCCAAGGACAAGTTCTGGCTCGTCGACACCAAGGGCCTGGTGACCAGGGACCGCGGCGATAAGCTCGCCGAGCATAAGAAGTACTTTGCCCGGACCGACAACAGCGGCCACCAGTTCCGCACTCTCGAGGAGGTCATTGAGTACGTCAAGCCGACTGCTCTCGTTGGCCTGACTGCCACGCATGGCGTCTTCACCGAGTCCGTTGTCCGCGCCCTCAAGGCGTCTGTTGACGCTGGCGGTCTCGGCCGCAGACCCATCCTGTTCCCTCTCAGCAATCCCCTCACCAAGGCTGAGTGCACCTTCGAACAGGCCGTGACGTGGACCGACGGCACCGTCATCTTCGCCTCCGGGTCGCCTTTCTCGGCGTTCACCGTCAAGACCAGCGAGCAGCCCGTGACGTACTACCCCAACCAGGGCAACAACGTCTACGTCTTCCCTGGTATCGGTCTCGGAGCCATCCTCTCCAAGTCTAGCCGTGTGACCGACAACATGATCTACACCTCGGCCGCCGCCCTGGCTGGCTCTCTCAACGCCGAGGAGGTCCAGAAGGGTCTCATCTACCCTCGTATCGAGCGTGTCCGCGATGCTAGCTTGATCGTGGCTCGTGAGGTCATGAAGGCCTCGCGCCGTGACGGCGTCAGCCAGCTGCCCGAAGAGCAATGGCTCGAGTGGGAGGAGTGGGGCGACCCGGCCCTCGACAAGTACATCAAGGCTCGGATCTACGATCCTGAGCTGTGAGCACCTGGCAATTGCGCGCATTCGACATTCCCTATGAAAAGTGCCGTTTAATTTCTTTCCCTAGCAGCTTGTACACTTTGCTTTTCCTTCGAGAAGCTAGCGACACAGTTCCTCCTGGACCAATTTGGTCGCCATTTTTCCCTTTTTCTTCGTTTTATGATTCCCCAACTTGTTGCTTTTCGGCCGACTAAGTCGGGACGGCACGGTCCATGATTCATGCTTGGGCTGGGCTATGATGGGATCTTGCATTGGGACGGAGGGATACACAACACACTCGCAGCGATGACGCTGCCCGTTGCTGCGTGCGAGTCACTGGAAGGGCATGTTTTGCGCATAGACAAAAGATGAGCGCTTTTATCGTTAGAAAGCAGCGGTTCGAATACGTGTCTTCATAATAAGAGGAGGGCATTCGCTTCGGTGGATGGGGTTGGGCAAGTTGGGGCCGAATTGAATATAAATGGTGTTTCTGTCTACTCCGTTTCCGCAACAGTGTTTGATCATTTGTCTGTTTATTGTTCTTGGCCACAAATACCACGCCAACCTCTAGTTATCTATCGCCCAGAAAACAACAGACCAGCCCCGTTACGTGTCACGCGCTCCACGACCGTCCTTTCACTCGCTCAGCCTTCCCCTCCACACTTATGGCCCCTTGCCCTCGCCCCGCCAACGCAGTGAATTCAAGAATCCAAGACCACACCACAGTAATACTGAGCCCGTCTCGATCACCCTCAATCAACCCGACCTCTGAACTTATACCTCCTAACCCCTTGGGTTTAGGTAGAATGTGGCTGATTCTGTAATTCTCCCAAGTCCATGCCACATGACTGGTACTAGGCTATCGACATTCAGCCTTGCAACTAGCCTTGATTCGATTTTGATATTTCTCAAGAGTTGACGAGTCAACCACGAATTGCACTTGCTGATTGCGACAGTCCCACATGCAGCTAGTAGACTTCTGGCTTGTGTTGACGATGCAAACGTTAAATCTGTCTTGCCCGCAGGACTAGAGTTGGTGCATGCGATATGAGGGGAGGCGTTTCTAAGCTGTGGCAGGACAAGGCGGGGGCACCACACAGCTCCCCTCCTCATGCAGCATGGCTACATTGGGGTGTCGACCTAGGCATATAAGTGGTTGTTCTGGTTGATGGGCTGATTGCCTTGCGGGAAGCAATTCGCAACAACAAACGGATGGTGGAGCAATGCTATAAGACTTGGTGTCGGAGTGCAGAGGTCAGCGGCGTTGGGTCGTTTTTTGAGGTTGTATGTCCACCAGGCTAGGTAAGCATCTGTGTCTGGCAGTCTGCTTATGTCCTAACCCTCTATACAGACCGACCATTATCTCGCTTTGCATCTCGGCACGCGGTTCGCCTATCTGTTCTGCCCCCCCGCCGTCAGGACCACTATGGCGGAGGTGGCGGCTGCCGTAGCCGCCCCAGCTGCTATTGCCGCTCTATTGCAGCTCGCAGATTATGCGACGAAAATTGCCTCGGCGTTCTACAACACTGCTAAAAGCGCGGGGGCGGCACGACAGGATCTCGAACGTTAGCCCATCGGATCCAGCTCTTTTCCGGAACTATTAGAGTTGCTCGGAGCACCTTGGAGCGACACTGCGCCGAGTATCCCCAATCCCCTGTAGTCCTCTTCATAGAACGCCAAGATGTGCTGGGGAGCGTCAAACGCGGGTCAAGATTATTAGGATATCATCTCAAACACTCGAGGAAGAGGCTGGCGGCAATACGCAGCAGCTCTGCGCTGTGGATCAGTATCAAGTGGGCTTTCAGCCGCTCCTCTTTCTTAGAACTGCTTCTAGAGTTGGACGGCTTCCAGGCAAACGTCAATCTATTGGTAGATGTGGCCAGTCTAGAAGCGTTGAATATTCTCAGGCAAAGTGGTGCCATTGTCTCCCAGGAAGAAGAAGAAAGACGCGAAGACGAGTGGTACGTTTGCTGTCGCGGCCGGATCCATCGTTCTTTTACTGATCTCATTCTCATTATAAGTTATAATCTGCGGCTCGCCATTGAGACTCTTATGGAAACGATCACACGCTTGAATGTACGACTCGATCAGCTTAGCCAGCCGCAAGGAGGACACCACGGGGGTTCCGGCTCGGGTACCCCCCCGGGCCAAGACCCACAAGCTATGCTCCTCAAGCTAGGCCGAAGCATGTACGAGAATGGCGTTGTCCCTGAACTCGACTCCTCTCCCACAACTCCGGTATCATCTTCTAGAGGCTCTGGACGGCGCATGACGTCTAGGCGCAGTTCTGGCGGTGCTCGGGGAAATCGGAATTCTCGTCGCGCTTCTTCTCTTGACCAGGCCGGCTCTGCTGACAGCGCACCTCCCCACGACGACAAATCCTCTTCCCCGAGGGAAAGCTGCTCTTCCCAACAAGACCCATCTCCAATGACTTCTACAGCCCCACAGAATCCAACTTCACCACCCCTCTGGACGGAGACTTCATTAAATGACGGTTCGGGCGTCAAAATCCTGCATCTCGATCAGGAGTACAACACAGAGACCATAAGCGGATATGTCCGATCTCCGCGCGGCATTCTTAATCCCGCCCATGCGGTGATAAAAAGGGGGGTCGATGGTAACGTCATATCAACCGCTGAGGTCGTCAAATTAGGCCTGGGCATGCGGCCCCTGGAGGAGCTTCCAATGCTGCCGTGCACCTGGTGTTTGCGCCCAGCAGCAACGAAACGAGCGTTGGCAAAGTGACCCTCCAGTGGACCAAGGACGACCATGAAGACACACGCTATCCGCCGCTCGATATCGAGTGCGAGGTCTCTGAATCCTGTCAACCGGGACTGATTCTCGGACGCCCTTTTCTCAAGGCAAGACGCCAGTACTGGTCAGAATAAACGCCGACCTTTTTGCGATGCGAACCAAACATCCTCGTCCAAAACAAAATCGGTCATCGATTTACCGATGCCTGCTTCCCGTGCCCAGCAGAGAGCGGCCCCAAAATCCTCATCTCGATCAACGTTTCTTTATCCTTCTGTACACACCGAGTAGGCATTGAAACACATAGCCTTCATGGGTGGCGATGGGCCTCCTTTGCGACGTGCGCATGTTTCGGGGCCGGTTGGTGGGATAAAAGTCGTATACCCATGATGCGGGACAGGATGGCTAGGCTCTAGGATATGGTCAGTTAGGGGTGACTGGGTTGGTGTTTTCGTTTTGGGGGCAAACAAACTTACCGCGCTGTATTTGGTCATGGCCGTCGAATCTGAACTGTGGACCAAAAAGGGATGAACAAGCCGTCATGACGGAAAGGTTTTCTAATGTAGACAGCGAACGGGATAGGAGGGGGTTAGTTTGCCTATCGCCGTACACGATGTACATATAATGGGGGAAGTTCCGCAGATTATACGATATTAAAACAGCGGGAGTCACCACTTCGGCATTGCAGTGTGCCCGATGGCTGTTACTTGTAAAGCATTCGAATTACCTAGTTAGCTGGTTGCGTCTCAACCATTTAACCCCCTCACCACCCCACTACCTAGAACCCATTTGCCAGCCACTGGCTATGATATCGCCATGCCCAACCCAACGCCTCATATCCCCTTCCCAAGTCCCGGATCCCTTTCCCACGCTCCTTAAAAAAACCCAACCCCTTTTCAAAACACATGGCGGGGTACCTAGCTAAGGTAGTTAGTTTACTTCGCCTCAATCAGCTTCCTATCCGCCCTCTCCAGCTTCCCCCTCGCCGCAGCATCCGCCATCACCAGCCCAAACCACTCCCTCAACGTGCCCACATACCCAACATAACCTTCCCAATCCTCTACGGGCGGGCCCTTAATCTGCGGCGCCGACACCAGACTCGCCCCCTCCGCCAGATCACCATTCCCATCCCCATCCCCACCCCCATTAGCGTCATGCTTCTTCCCCTCCCAAACCGCCCACGCACTCTCCGCCCCCGTCCGCAACCCCCATCCGCATCCCTTCTTGCTAATCGCCTTGACCTGAAAGCGCTGCAGCAGCACCACATCGCCTGGCCGCACGACCGGCAGCGAGTCCTTGTGGGGCCGGTACAGCTGGACCTCGACGACGACGTTGGGCGCGGAGGAAGGGTCGGTCACGTGGAAGGACATGAAGTACTCGCGCGGCCCGCCTTTGGCGCGCGCCGGGGTGGTGGGCTGGGAAGTTACGATGCCGATGATGTTGGGGAATTTGTCGAGGTGCGTGCGTAGTGATTTGAGGGGGACGCATTCTGGTAGCTCGGTGCGCAGGCGCTTGATGAGGTCGGCTTTGAGAGCGGCTGCGGTGGTGCTGGTCGTAGTGGTGGATGTGGTTGGGGCGGGGCCGTCGGTTTTGGGTTCGGCCTCGACGGCGCGCTTGGAGGGCGAGGCTAGGGCTGCCCTGGCGAGGCTGACGCTGTTGTCTTCTTCTTGTTCCTTTGCCTTTTCTTTTTCTGGTGTGACGTTGGTGCCGTTTGATCGGAAGCTGCTGGATCGCGCGCGGGTGAGCCGGGCGCTGGTTCGAACTGGCTCGGCAGCGGCCTTTTTGTGGCGCTTAGCTGCTACAGCTTGACGGGCTAGTTGAACGCTCAGGTCGGGGGTGGGCGAGCGGCTTCGTGTTTGAGACTCGGCGGCCTCTGCCTCAAAAGATTGCTGTTGCTCCTGGGTGAGCTGTTCCAGGATCATGGTTTCATCCTCTCGCTCATCCATTGACGGAGACGGCGGCTGCTGGGCTGTTTCGGGGTCCTGTGTTTGCGGAGACCCCTCGGCGTCCACGAATTGTTCTTGTTCATCCTCAGTGAGAGGCTCAACTTCAGCGGGAGGTTCATCTTCGGCGGCAGTACCATCTTCAGCCGCCGCTGCGAGCGGCTGAGCTGGGTGGTTCGCGTGTAGAGTATCACTACTCTGAGCCTCAGCGACAGTTTCGACGGCCGAGACGCCAACGCCATCTGCGCCATCGGCAACCTCGCCATTGATGACAGAATCTTCTCCGGTTTTAAGCTGAGATTCCCCTGGCGGCGTAAGCACATAGTGCACAGGACTTGGAACCGGAGACTCTTGGGAGAGTTCGGGCGCCTTTGGAACCGCGAAGTCGACCTGAGTCTGGAACCCGAAAGTTGAGAGAGAAGCCGCTGGTTCCTCCGGGCTCTCACCACATTCGCTATTATCCATGTCGTCCGCCATCTGCTGCAGCGACCCTGCTGCGGCTAGCTCTCGCCCCCCCAAAACCGGCGACCGAGCCTGTTGTTCTTGTCGAGCAGAGGTTTGAACATCCGGAGGAGGCCCATCAATAGTAGCAGTAGTGACAGCTTCCGACGTGACCTCGGCAACCTCGGTAACCACGAGGCTAGAAGCAGCCGACGTCTCGCCCAAGCCTTCCGGTACGGGGCTTGAAGCTACTTTCTCTGGAGGAGCCGATTCCACCGGTGCCGAGCCCGCATCAACCATGTCAACGTCCTCCTCAGCAACGACGGCATTCGCCTCGGAAACCGCAACCTTTTCGACTTCTTCGACCTCGAGAGTTGTCATAACAGCGTCCACGGTGGCGACGTCGTTGGACGGGCCATTTTCGTCCACGCTCATGTATTCATTTTCGCTCTCCCCAAACTCCTCGGGCATCTCGATCTGGCTGGAGAAAGATACATCATGTGCATCGGGCAGGTCGTCATCTTCGTCTTGGGACTCGGATTCGGTAGCGCCGGTGGTGGTCTTGATTCCCTCTTCAACCTTGCTAGAGAAAGACAAATCATGTGCATCAGGCAGGCTAGTATCGTCGTCTTGGGGTTTGGCTGGCGTAGCGGCGGCTTCTTTCTCCTCGGCCACCTCAACCTGGCTAGAGAACGACAAGTTATCTGCATCAGGCAGATTACTATCACTGTCTTGGGGTTTGGCTGGCGAGGAGGCGACCTCGTCCTCTGGCATCTCAACCTGGCTAGAGAAGGACACATCATCTGCATCAGGCAGGCTAGTATCATCGTCTTGAAGTTCGGTTGGCGGAGCGGCCTCCTCCTCCTCCTCCTCTTCTTCCACCTCCTCCTCTTCCTCCTCCTCCTCCCCATCCTCATCCTCATCTTCGTCCTCGGGTTCCACATTTGAGGATTCATCTTGAGCCCTAACTTTCTCTAGCCCCGGCTCCATGTCACCATTCGTAGAGCCTTCAGTAGCCTGCTCGCGCTCATCCGCGGAGCCCACATCGGGGTGCTCGTCCTCTGCATCGGGGGATCGAGAACGAATCTGTGAGACAAAAAGACCTTCCGAAGAAGTTTCGCTTGGCGCAGGGGGAGGTTTCGGTTGCGAGACAAAGCGGAGGTCCGACGAGCCTTCACTGACTGCAGGTTGGGGTTGCGGGACATACGACTCATTTCGAGCGCTAGACACTCCAAATGAGCCAGGAAATTGGGCGGTAAATGGTGAGGTTGTGGTGCTGGCACTCAGCCCTGCCAACGGTGCCAGTGGGTGCTGGATGATATTGGAACTTACGCGGGTGGCGAAGTCAACAATATCGGTCTGGCTAAAGACGGCGCTGAGAACTCGCTCGTCCCCCGTGTTGTTTGTTTCCACGCTCTCCAACACGTCTGGTGAGTCCTCACGTTTTGGACTAAATGGTGCTTTCAAGCTTGCCGGAGGTGCCGGCGCATGTGCCGTCTGAGGAGCAGGCGCGGGCTGTCTCGGTTGTGGGACAGGCTCGTCCTCATCCTCAGAATCGGAGAGCAGGCTAATAACGACTGGTTCCCCTGTTGGGGCAGGTCTCCTGGGTTGGTAGCGGCTCACATCGTCATCCTCCTCTTCGTAGTCCTCCTCGTCGCTCTCGTAATCACCCTCCTCCTCCTCCTCCTCTTCATCCCACTCTTCGCCTTCGCCATCCTCGTCGTAAACCTCGCCGTTGCCATAACGCTCCTCTGTCTCGAGTTCAACTTCCTCGTCTTCTTCGGAGAGGTCGTCCTCATCATCGGAGGGCTTATCATAGTTGCGCTGATCGTAGTCGCCCTCTTCGATTTGCTCACCATAGGCGTATTCGTCGGATTCCGCGTCTTCCTCCTTCTCCTCCTCAACGCCGACCTCATCTTCACTAATCGTATCCTCGTTTTCCACAAGAGGTTGCTCCCCATGCGGAAATGCTGGTTGCGGCGGTTGCTCTTGATGTCTGTTGGGCACATTCTCATGCCCATAGCTGGCGAAGCCCTCTGGCACCCGATCGGGGGAAATGTTGTCAGCATGAAGCGAGGGTTGTCCGGCTGTGATTCTCGACCCTTCATTGAGTGTATCCGTACCGAAGTGGCCGCCTTCGATGAGGTTGTAGTGTGGGGGCTGTGTTGACATCTCCCATTGACCCTCGCCAAAGCTCTCGACCACGGACGGTTCCGGAGGCATGGTTTCGCCTTGTAAAGCAATCTCCTGCTCTTCGTCGGCGGCATTGGTGTAGGTGTCCATTTCGGAATGTTTTTGAGGGGGCGGTGCGTTATCAAGAAAGTCCATTGGGTACGGATCCTGCTGATGAAAGTCCATCTCGGGGGCAGGTTCAGGTTTTTGCGGAGACGGGGAGCGCGTCGTTTGTGGTATATGGGAAAAGCCGAATCTGACCTGATCTGCCAGGCTCAGGCTTGATTCTACTTGAGCGGGCGCACCAGCACCGAAAGAAAAGCTGGAGGTAAAAGATCTCGGACCAAACAGAGCACTTGGAATTGTTTCGGCGTTGCTTGCCGCAAACACATTTGGCTGGAAAACTGTTGTCGAGGGTTGCGCTTGGGGCTCTTCCCTGCCCACCGGTGGCCAAGGTGAGTGTCGGTCTGGTTCAGCCGCAAGTGCTGATTCTAAAGTCGAGACTGGTTCCTCTGACGAGACATCGATGGTCTGTTGTGGCACCACAGGATCCGGTTCTTCTCGGGGGATATGGGCAACGGGGGTAACCTCATGATTTGAGACTTGCTGCTTCTGAGTAGGAGCTGCTGAGGGTTTCCGAGAGAGGGAAGTCGGAGTTTCTAGAGGAAGTGGAATATCCCCCCATCTCGGAAGGACAACATCGCCTGTTCCCGTCTCAGTCTCAACGGTCTGGCAACCCTCGTCCGCCATTTGGGGCTTGGGCGGCGACCGAGGGGTCACGTCTTCCTCGTCATCCTCGTCCATCGCATCCGAGGCCGCCGTATCACGCTCGGGGCTCGGTGACTGACTGCTGTAGCGCCACGCGCTGCTGTCGCGACCAAACCTGGTCCTCTTTCGGCCTCTGCCCTTGACTCCACCATCCTCCTCGAAAATGTCGAAACCGCCCTCGAACAGGGCGCCATATGAAAGTCGGGCGCGTTTGACAAACGCTGGCGAGGGGTATTCGTTCGCTGTGAATTCAGATATTTTGCGGACGGTGGCTGGGAGTTCTGGCAGGATCGGTTCCGGTTCGGGTGTGGCTATCCTAGGCGCTTCAGTCATCCGGTCGTCCGTTTGTTCGGCCGTGGAACCGTCGATGTTGATGTGCTTTATCTCGCCCGATTCGCCGGATTTGACCTAGCAAAGTCAGATAGACCGAGAAAGGCTCTCTACCTGGGATACAAACCTCGAGCGCAAGTTTCTGGTTGAATTGCAGCTGCCATTCCACCCTAGCACCCGGGATGCGCCCTGGAGACGCATCCTTGGACCATTCCGCACCAGCCAAGCTGAAGAGCAGTTCGTCGCCGGCCCCAAGTCCGCTTTCAGAAGCGGCCTTCGCGCTTGGGCCTTGAAGTTCTATCCGTATTTGCCCTTTCGCACGGCGAAGGCGCACGTCGGGCTCCGCGATGAGAAAAGCGAGTTTCTTTGTGACCGAATTGTAAGGCCAGGTAATGGTAACCTCGCCGCGGACGGCGCGTGAGGCTTGATCGGGCAAATCGGGATGTAACTGTGCAATTGGAGTCGCAGATAGCGAAACCAAATTGGTAGCGCCATTGCCGTTGGTCGTCGCCATGTTGCAAGGTAACTCGAGAGAGGACAGCGGCTACGGCATCAATTCGGTGTCGCCAGAGCTCGTTGTGGAATCGTCATTTGCCGGTGGCAGTTGATAGATTTAGGTGTGACGGAGTTAGAGAAAAGAGTGAAGATCGATTTCGGAGGTTACTCCACAGAGTGACCGCTGAGATCTTTTCAACAACTGTTCGTGATTGTTGTTGCGGTTGATTGCTCCGGAGCTACGCTCGCAGAAAGCGCGGCAAGCTTCAATGATCCAATGACGGCAGCGACGCGATGGAAGGGGAGCATGCCGCCCACCCTGGTCAACCCGGGCTCAAAATGGAAAGCGGTGGACCTGCCCGGCTGAGCCAAGAAAGAAAAGTTGGAAATTTACGAAACGGTAAATTACACAGTACTTCCAAAAGTATTTACCCCTGCTCTTTACCCCTCAACACCAACCATTGGGTTTCATGATACATCAGATAAAAGCATCCTTACTGTGTAAGTAAATGACCCGTTTCTGGGGTCTTCCTGTCAGTCACTTTAACATTACATAAAACCCTCCTTCCTTAACGCTATCATGGGCTCCCAACAACCAGAACGTTTCGATGTCAAGAGGGTTGCCGTCATTGGTGCCGGACCGTGTGGGCTTGCAGCGGCCAAGTACTTGCTCGCTCAAAAAGCTTTTCATAAAATCGACATTTTTGAGCAACAATCTGAAGTAGGCGGGGTCTGGCACTACAGCCCCAAGCCCTCAGAGACGGTGCATGTGCCTCAAACGAGCCCCTATTGTCCTCCGGATCCGCCTCTACCGTTCGAGGGAGACCAGTCGCCTGTCTTCCCCTCGCCCATGTACGAGGTCCTGCACACCAACATTCCTCGCGCTCTAATGGAGTACTCGGACCTGCCATTGAAGGAGGATACACTTATTTTCCCGTCTCGGGAAGATATTCAGGAGTATGTGGTGGGATACGCCAAAGAGATCCGGCACCTCATACAGTTCTCGACACAGGTGAAGGACGTTCGCTTGAGGGTGGTTGACTGGAAGGACCAGTGGGACGTAGACACGGTGTGTCTCCTCACAGGAAAAAGGACGAGCGCGACATACGATGCCGTCGTCGTGGTATCTGGCCATTACACTGCTGTGTACATCCCCGACACAGAGGGAGTACGGGAATTTCACAAGACACACCCCGGCATTATCTCCCATTCCAAACACTACCGGACTGCAGAACAATTCACCGGAAAAAAGGTCGTCGTCGTTGGGAATGCCGCATCAGGGCTCGATATTGCAGCGCAAATCAACCGTGTCTGCCAAAAACCGCTGCTGTTGTCAGTGCGATCGCCCACGTCGCAAGCCAACTTGGATTATTGCGGTGCTGAAGAGGTTCCTATTATCGAGGAGTTCTTGCCGGAGAACGAGGCGTCCGATTCCAGGACGGGAGAATAGAGAAAGACATCGACGCCATCATCTACGCCACCGGCTACCTCTTTGACTTTCCCTTCCTCCGCTCCTTCAACCCACCCTTGTTGACGAACGGACGTAGAGTGTACGGCACATACCAGCACCTATTTCACATTGAGCACCCGACGTTGGTATTTACAAGGCTGCCGGTCAAGGTAATCCCGTTTGCGCTCTCCGAAGCCCAGGCGGCTGTGTTCTCGAGGACATGGGCGAATCTCTTGCCGTTGCCGTCGGTGGAAGAGATGAGGAAATGGGAAGCTGAGGAAGCGGAGAGACGGGGGCCCAGATTCCACTTCTGGCCGGAGGGTGCTGATGGTGAATATATTAATCAAACCCATGAGTGGATTGCCCAGTCAGGAACGGCGGGGAAAGAACCGCCGCATTGGGGCCCGGAATTGCTCTGGCAGAGGGAGATTTACTCCAAGGCCAAGTTGCAGTTTGAACTGCAAGGGCAGAAAGCCAGGAGTCTTGGAGAACTTGGTTTTGGGTATTCGCCAGATCAAGAGCAAGAGGCCAGGTGATAAATCTAATACCTTTTCCCGTAGAACAACAATCAGCATACACACTCACCCCATGGATAAAAAAGGCCGAACTCCAAGTGCAGATGTCGACCAAACCTGGAGGCGGAAAAACTAAACGAACACCAGAAAGGCAATGTGGTTACTCCATTTATCTTTTCTTTTATTCGATTTCTCTCGTTTTACTCTTTATTCTACTATTTTTACTTGTTGCTTTGACATCTTTCTTCTTCTTGACCTCTTTTACATATTCTAATGTTATTTGCTTACATCTTGAGTTATCTAATACATATTTCTTCCTCTTGATTTCTCTTACATATTCCTTCTTTCTCGATTTTTTTTCGTATCTTTTTCTCTCTTGATTTCTTTCACAACTTTCTCCCTCCTTACGTTTCGAGTTCGGCCTTTTTTTTGGCCAGACGGTGATACTTCAACTGCACAGTGGTGGGTGTAGTGCAGCTGGCTGGCCGGGGTGGCACAAGGACAAACCGGGGCATGTCGCACTTAGGCCGGAGCCGCATGCATGTTTCAGCTCGGCTGCGTGACCGTTGAGCGGCGATCCACCACTTCGTCATCCGGCGCATCGGACTGAGTCCCGGCTCGGACACGGGGTTAGACGGCCTCGGATGGTGATATGTTACACGGGAAGTCCGTGGTTTCCAATTGGAATCCCGAGTCAACCATACCCTCCACTACATGTAGTGCAGGTTTGTGGCACAAAAGGCCAAGCCCTGGAAGTTTGGCTCCTTCTGCCGAGGGATAGCTCCGGATCGAGACTTCCCAGTGGGGTTAGCGGGTTCAATAATTATGGAATCAGTGACATCCTCCCGCCCACCATGCTGGTAGCGATAACGGGTTTCTTGGATGCACCGGCCCGGCGATTTATAAGCATGTCTCCGTCTCGGACTCAGGGTTCCCGCTCCGTCGGCAGTCGGGATGGACGGCCCCCATTATGATCGATCCATCCCATGTTTGAGTGTTGCTCTTATCGGCAAGGGACCGAACACAGTACACCCGACCCTAGTTTCTCGAATTGGCTTGTTTGTTCAACTGCATCACAAAATAACAAGACCCAATTGCATCATTTTCGGCACTGGTCCAGTATTCGAACGGTACTCCCAATATGGACACCCTCTGCTCCTCTCATCGCCGTGTCCGTCCCAGCCGCCGTGAGAAACCGGTGCCGTTGGACCTCAGCCACCACTACTCTGCCGTCACCAAGCGGCGAATGCCATCCAAGATCAAGGAGGCATACAAGTTCTTTCAGATTCCGGGCATCTTGAACACGGCTGGCGGTTCGTGTGATCCAAGCATTACTCAGTGTTCAATCAGTCCCAATGGCTCACAAGACTCACTCAATCTCCCCTACTAGGCCTTCCAAATGCCGACTTTTTCCCCTTCGATACTCTAGAAGCACAAGCGGCAAAGCCAGAGAGATGGACACCAACGCCAAACCACCCCGGCGAGACGGCAACGTCATTAACGTCATCGTCAGATTCCGCAGCAGCCACTCATATCGTAGTGCCCAAGGCGGTGGACGAGAGTGACCCAGTGAAGAAGATTGACCTCACCACGGTTCTACAATACGGCCTCGCCGCCGGTTACCCGCCGCTATTGTCATGGGTACGCCAGTTCACTCGCGAGAATCTACAACAAGACACTCCTTATAAGGGCGGGCCTGAGGTGATCTTGACCTGCGGCTCGACCGACGGCTTCTCCAAGACGCTGGACCTGTTTGTTGACCAGTGGACCGAGGGTGTCAATGATATCACCGATCGGCCGGGTCTTTTGTGCGAGCCATTCGTGTACACCAACATCCTCGGCCAGGCCCAGCCCCGTGGCGTACAAATCGTAACCGTAAAGGCGAACGAATCCGGCATGGTAGTAAAGGGACCAGGTGGGCTGGAGGATGTTCTAGCGAACTGGGACCCTTCCAAGGGGAAGAGGCCGCATCTCATGTACACTGTCACGTAAGTCCCAGCCATGGAACGCTTCGTACCTCTTATCTTCTGCTGACCGCCCTTAGCCTTGGTCACAACCCCACAGGCATCGTCCTCTCCGTCGAGCGCAAGAAGGAGATCTACGCCGTCTGTAGCAAGTACGACGTGGTCATCGTCGAGGACGAGCCCTACTGGTACCTCCAATTCCCCTCCGCCGCCACCGAAGAAGCCAAATCCCGGGGCCTGCCGTCACCCGCTCCCACGCGTCAGCACAAACCCGGCCGCTCCTCGGGCTACGCCTTCCTCGACTCGCTCACGCCCTCCTTCCTATCCCTCGACACCGACGGCCGCGTCGTGCGCCTAGACACCTTCTCCAAAACAGTCGCGCCGGGCTGCCGCCTAGGCTGGATCACAGCCCAACCCACACTAATCGAACGCTTCGAGCGCATCGCCGAGTCAACAACCCAACAACCCTCCGGCTTCGTGCAAGGCATGATCTCCGAGCTAGTCCTCGGCAGCAACGGCAGCGGTGACGCAAAAGCCGCCAACCAGCGCGCCCGCGCCGCCTTCCCTGCTGCGCTCCCCGCGCGACCGCGCCGCCTTCGCCGGCTGGGACACCTCGGGCTGGGTGCGCTGGCTCGAGGGTCTGCGCGGCGCCTACGAGCGCCGCGTGGCACGCATGTGCCGCACCCTCGACGAGGGCGCCACCCTCCTCACCACCGCCCCCGTTTCCGCTTCCGACTCGGAATGGGCGCCGCTCGCCGTGACCAAGACCACGCTGTACTCCTTCCGCTGGCCGCGCGGCGGCATGTTCATCTGGCTGCGTGTGCACCTGGAATCCCACCCGCTGTGGCAGGCGCGTGGCCCCAGTCCGCAGGTCCCTGTGCTGGACGGGCCGGTGCTGGCGGCGGCGCTGATGATCTGGTTGACGACCAAGCCGTTCCGCGTGCTGGTTGCTACCGGTTCGATGTTTAGTGCCAATGACGAGGTGCGCGTGGAGGATGGGTGGAAGTACCACCGGATCTGTTTTGCGGCTGAGGATGAGGCAAATGTGGATTTGGCGGCGGAAAGGTTTGTGGAGGGG
This sequence comes from Chaetomium olivaceum, assembly GCA_039881045.1. Taxonomy (NCBI): domain Eukaryota; kingdom Fungi; phylum Ascomycota; class Sordariomycetes; order Sordariales; family Chaetomiaceae; genus Chaetomium; species Chaetomium olivaceum. The sequence goes on along the minus strand of JAYWVB010000053.1, from coordinate 37,414 downwards.
GTGAGGCGGTTCTGGGAGGTGACGGATCCGAGGGTGGTGGGGAGGTTGTTGGGGAGTTGGGGCCGAGTGGAGAGGTGGAAGCGCTCGGGGAGGGGGTGAGTAGTCTTGGGTGGTACATGGGCTGTTGATGTGTCTTGTTGCAAAGGTGGAAGGTAGGGGGTGGGAGGTGGAAGGTTGCAGCGTTGAGTTTAAAACATCTGCACAGAGATATGACGACGAACGATCTGTTTGAAATCTCATTTATTTGTTTGGCGTCCTAGATCAATCGCTATTTTTGCATGTACTTCGCCGGGATGATGGGCGCCCCTAGCTCTCGCCTGATCTCGTCGAAATCCTCCACACCGTTCTTCCACTTGCCCTTCTTCACCCGCTTCTTGCCGAACATGGAGTAGTCACCGAGAAACTCGTCCAGCAGACCGTCAAAGTCTTGTCGCGTCTTCCCCTGCACCGTCGACATGGTCGATACTGCTGACACTGAGGCCGTATCCTCCATATCGGCATTGTACTGCTCCTCGATTTTCTCGAACCGCGCATCTAGGATGCCTAGCTGCTCCGTCCTCACCAGCGAAGACGACGTCATCGAGTACGCCGAGGGGTTTGTCATAGCACCTTTCCTTGTCTTCTTCCGCCCACCGTTCGTCGTCGTCGTCCATATTGAGGATTGCAGCTCGGATGGTGTGGCCGCCGCCGCCCGCGGCTTCTTCTCGGCCTTCTGGTCGCTCTTGAACTTGTTGAACTCCGCCATCCAGTCGTCTGACCCGCCCTCCGCCGCTTGCGTTTTGCTGGTGTCGGTGAGCTGTGGTACGCCATCATCCTCCTTGGCCTGCTCCCCGGCCTTCACCGTGCGGTCCGACTCCCACCCCTCGTCATCATCCACAAAATCGTCGTACGCCTCCTCGAACTCGTACTTGCTCAGCTCCTGCCCGTCCACAGCCAGCTCCTGGAAGATATCCTCGCCCGCCTCCTCGTCCACGTACGCGTCGTCCTCGAGCGCCTCCAACACCTCCCGCAGCCGCGGGTCCATGTCCGGCTGGAACCCCGCAATCGCATCCGGCACGTTCTGCTGCGCCTGGTACGTCAACCGCTGCAGGTTCTTGCTCGGCAGCAGCTCTTCATCCAGCAGATCCTCGCTCTGGTTCTTCAGGTCCAGTTGCCGCAGGGCGTCGTCGAGCGACTGCTGCGGTTTGGCCTTCCCCTTGCCCTTGCCCACGGGGTCGGCCTCGACGAAGACGGCCTCGCCCGTCCCCTGGCCCAGGTCGCGCAGGTGCTGCATGTAGTCGTACTCGGTGTCGTCGAAGTAGACGCCGTAGTTGGCGGCCTCGCCCTCGTTGTCGCGGATGCTCATGGCGTCGGACCCGAGGTCGGATGCTAGGTCGCTCAGCCCCTGGCCCCGCGCCGACTTGTTGGCCCGCTGTGTCGGGTTGAGCACCATGGCCGGCGCCGACTCGTCGTGGATGAGGGGGTCATTTTGAGGGCGATGCACGAGCGTGAAGTGCGTCGCTGTTTTCTTGTCGCTGTGGGCAGAGAGAGAGGGGTTAGATTCGTGGGTTGATGTAGTGGGAATGGAAGGGGATTGCGGGGTGTGCGTACATCCACTTTCCTTTCGGCATTTTGGTCACAGTTTGGAGAACACGATGGTGTTGAAAGTATAGAGATAGATGTAATTGTCGAGCACAAGTAAATTGCGCTTGGGGTTGTTAAGTGGAGGCAAGGTTGTGTGTCTGGAAGTTGTGTCTGTGGATTTGCGATGACCTTGAAGGCCACCCACCCAGCAGCACTGACGGAGGCCCTGAGCCTGCATATCAGACGCACATGAAAATTTTGGTGGGGTAAAAGTTCTTATCTTATCGATAGGGCCGTCACAAGCCGAAATTACATGACGGTACGCCATAATGAAACTTTACTCTTACACGGTATACATACACTTCGACAATGATGAGAATATGGGAACCTACTGCTCATTAATATTGTAGATGTCAACAAATCGTTCAAAACCTCTCCATGTAACCTCCAATATGTGGAATATTTTGTCATATTGTGGCAAAATAAATAGGAATATCATACCAAGCTATGACTCCCTGCACCGCCCAGCCAAATACCATGGCAAATTTGCCCCTCTATCCGTATTTATCAGCAAAGCCCCGACATCAAACACCCCGCCCTTTGCGACGGTGACTTCCAGTTTCAACTTTACAACTAAACAAGCACTGTAAATAGTGCTGTTTTACCGAATAACACCTGTAGCAAGACCGTAGCCGAACGGCTCGTTGCCCATCATGGTGCTCGCAAAGTCCAAGAAGTCGGTCGGCCTCGGCAACCAACTGATGAAAGATCGGTTTGGCGGGGGTAAAGGCGGCGACAGAAAACGAGTTGGCGCAGTCACGCGTATCGACCATGCGACGGGCGAGGAATATATCACCAATGACAGAGCGGAGGCGGGTTGGGTCAAGATGCGCTCCGTCACCGAGCAAGGCGCTCTCGACGAATTCTTGGCTACAGCCGAGCTTGCCGGGACCGACTTTACCGCCGAGAAGGCCAACAATGTCAAGATCATCCACACCAACCAGCACAACCCCCTACCTCTCTGCAGCTGAGGAGAGGGTGGTGCTCGGGAAACACAAGGAATACAAGGCCCGACTCACCGTGCCGAGGAGACCGCAATGGGACTCGTCGACGACGCCAGAAGAACTTGGTCGTCTCGAGCGCGAGGCGTTCTTGCAGTGGCGGAAGGGTCTGGCGGAGCTTCAGGAGACACAAGATCTTTTGATGACGCCATTTGAGCGCAATCTCGAGGTCTGGCGGCAGCTGTGGAGAGTTATCGAGCGATCCGATCTGGTAATTCAGATTGTCGATGCTAGGAACCCCCTCATGTTCCGATCCGAAGATCTCGAGGCGTACGTCAAGGACGTTGATCCGAAGAAGGAGAACCTTTTACTCATCAACAAGGCCGATATGATGACCTACAACCAGAGGAAAGCATGGGCCAACTACTTGAAGGGCGCCGGGATTGCCTATCGCTTCTTTTCGGCTCAATTGGCGAAGGAGCTGCTCGAAGCCCAGGGAACCGAGAGTGATGGGGAGGAAGAGGAGGAAGAGGAAGCCGGCCCAAGCGGGAGTGGTGCACCTTTGGAACAAGACCAATCAAAGGAAGATAACGAGAATGAGGCTGCGGCAGAGGGCGCCGAGCAAGAGGAGGATGGTGAGGCGGATACCCGGATTTTGACAGTTGACGAGCTGGAGGGCATGCTCCTTAGCTACGCGCCAGAAGATGCGGGTGAGTATTTGTCTGATTTTCGGTGTGTCTTCGTCACTAACCCGTACCAGGACCGGATCGGAAATTCCAAGTCGGGCTTGTTGGCTACCCCAACGTCGGAAAATCGTCAACGATTAATGCGCTTCTCGGAGCCCACAAGGTGTCGGTTTCGGCAACTCCCGGCAAGACAAAACACTTCCAGACCATCCACTACAGTGACAAGATCGTTCTGTGCGATTGCCCAGGTCTTGTGTTTCCCAACTTTGCCAACACCAAGGCCGAACTCGTTGTCAATGGTGTTCTCCCAATCGACCAATTGCGCGAGTACAGCGGGCCCGGCACACTTGTCGCCACCAGGATTCCGCGCGCGTTCATTGAGGCTATTTATGGTATCCATATACGCACGATGCCTTTAGAAGAAGGTGGCACGGGGATACCCACTGGTGACGAGCTGCTCAGCGCGTACGCTCGCCACAGGGGTTTCATGACACAGGGCCTCGGCCAACCAGACAAGTCGCGTGCCGCGAGGTACGTTCTCAAGGACTACGTCAACGGCAAGCTTCTCTATGTCACCCCGCCCCCAGATATTGAGGATGCCCAAGAGTTCAACCGCGAGCTGTACGACGTCGCGCACCTTCCGGCCAAGCGGCAAGCGGCGGCTGCTGCGGCCTTGGAGGAGATGTCCATCAACGCCGACGACACCGCGTCCACGCTATCCGATATGCTCCCACTTCCGCGAGGACCCAAATCAGAGAGGCTCGACAAGGCCTTCTTCAAGCCCGGCGCAGGCAGCGCTGGCCACGTGTCCAGGCCGTTCAACTACAAGTACTCGGAACAAGGCAAGGCGGAGATGGAGGGTAAGCAGCTGAGCGGGCGGAAATTGAAGGCCATGGTTGCGCTGGAGAAGGGGATTGACCCTAAGGATGTGCAGCTCGCGTCGGGGAAGAAGCACTTCAAGGGTGGAGGCAAGCCGAGGGGGAAGAATAGGGGGAATACGAATAAGGCGGGCGATGATGACTGAGGGGGGGTATTCTGTGCCAGGCTAAGCCGGTGATAGAGATTTTGATTTTTCCTTTTTTAACCTGGTCGGTGGTGTTTAAAAGTGGAGGGTTGAATTGATATCGATGATTTGTTCTGTGACTTAACTATTTAGTGGTGGTGATAAAATGGCGAGCTTCTAGGATAACCCTAACCCTTACAAACTGTGCAGCTTCGACCCAGAAAATTTCCCTGGCGAACCTCGAACCGTCTCGTGGGTTTTGGCTGAAGCTCCGCGTATCGGTCACTCCAGTCCTGCCGCGCATATCACAATGGCGAGCCTCCGTGGGTTGTCGAGGCCGGCTCGGGGCCTTCCCCTTTCCCAATTATCACGCCAGACTTGCACAGCCGGGTCCATACGATGTGCCTCGTCCGAAGCGGGCTTGACCGATCTCGAAGACTCGACGCTCACAGCGCCGCAATTGAGCCACGAGGAGAAGAAGGAGTTTAGGCCATGGAAGCGTGCTGCCGACAGGAAGGTTGCGCTGCCCAGCGGGAGGTAAGCCATGCCACTTCTTCACCCCCTAGGTCCGTCCTCTCGAACACCCACTAAACCAAGACACCGTCTCCCAGATACCAATACCACCCCCCCAAGTACAACCGCGGCCCTCTCCACCCGGTCCAGTCCCCCCCTTCCTCCGACCCGATCGCGCGTGACTTCGTCCCGGGCCCCTTCAACCTGCCGCGGCTCAAGCAAACCTACCAGTCGACCATCGCATCCGACATCATGACGCTCGCCTACACCCACGTGCCCCCCGGCACGCCCAAGAAGGAGACCCCGCAGCGGCTGCGCGGGTGGGACGGGTCGTCCCCTTACCACAAGAACCGCGCGCTGCGCGGGCCCCGCGGCAACCCGGTACTGCCGCTCATCGAGCGCGACGTGACCTTCAACAACATCCCCGAGATCAAGGAGGTGACGATTGCGACCTATGTGCCGGATGCGATCAAGGACCCGGACCATTTGCTGGTGGCGCGCAGTGTGGTGCTCTCGCTGACGGGGACGACGCCCGAGATTACGAAGACCAAGAGCAATGTTGTGCAGTGGGGGATCAAGATTGGGGACAAGGCTGGTGTCAAGTCGACGGTTTATGGGAATGCGGCGTATGAGTTCTTGGATCGGTGTGTGCATTTGGTGTTCCCCAGGATCAAGGACTGGAGGGGGATTCGGGGTGAGTTTTGCTGTTGTTTGGGATTGGAGGTGGTGATGGTGTACTGACAAATGGGATAATAGCGACGACGGGTGATAGCTCGGGTAACTTGTCGTTCGGTCTGTCGCCGGACGAGGTTAAGCTGTTTCCGGAGGTGGAGGCCAACTACTGGGTGAGTGAGAAGCTTTTCTTCTGGCTGGGAACGTTGCGAACTAACAGCTTGGTAGATGTATCCGGCCAAGATGCTGCCCGGCTGCAGGGTGTTCATCAAGACGACGGCGACCTCAGACAGACAGGCCCGGCTACTGCTGCAATCGTTTGGTGTGCCATTCTACGGCGAGGTCCGGAACTAGATGAGGGTAGGTTTGCTTGTACAATACAATACCACTTGTGTATACTTTGTAACATCACAAGGAGAACGCATCGTTGCAACGAATATAGACGGCCGTTCCTTCTTTCACATTCCTCTATATCCCTTTTTCTAATTCGCCATGAGACTCGTCCAGATCATGCCTCCAATGCCAGAACCCATACCGAACGCCGACCATGCAAAAAATACCACCTTATCTATCCCAGCTCTTCGCACGACAACGCTGATTTTTGTATTCAACCCCATATAACGCTTTCATGCCGTTGCCGCACCGTTCACCTTCTCCCTCAACCACTCAATCACCCCATCCACCGCATCCATATCACCCGCATCCACCTTGTCCCCCTTCCCATGCGCGGTCAACTCCGCCGTGGCAGCGTCCATCGCCGGCTGGCAATTCCGCACGGCCGAGCTCAGCGCATAGATCGCCTTGCGGCGGACAGCCACATCCTCCCCCTCCTTCGTAGCCAACCCCACCAAGAGGGGCACCCCACCCTCCGCTAGTAGACGCTCCTGGGTGCGCGCATTGTTCTGCACCGCGGTGCCGACGCACCACGCCGCCATGCGCCGCATCTCGGTCTCGTCGTGCGCCAGCAGACCCAGCAGCGGCGCCCACAGTTTTAGGGGTTCCAGATTGTTGGCGTTGTCCAGCGACTCGATCAGCTGCTCGAAGTTGTCGAACGCGATCAGCTGGTTGTCGAGGGTGGCCGTGTCGTCGGTGAGCACCTCCATCGCCGCCTTCATCAGCTCGGCTTCGGAGGGGCCGCCGAAGAGGGCGGAGAGGATCTCGGGGTTGAGCTTGCTGCTGGCGGCGGCGGCGCTGGTGCCGTTGGTCTGGGCGGGGGTGTCGGCGGGGGTGTTGCCGTCGCTCGGATGGATGGCTACGGCTGTTGTGCCGTTGGTCCCGTTGATCCCGTTGGCGCCGTTGGTGCCGTTAGCGGCCGGGGCTGTGGATGGGACCGAGTTCTCGATGCTCCATTTGAGCAGGCTGTTGAGATTTCTTTCCATTTTGGAGGGGTTGAAGTTGTTTGAACTAGGATCAACGAGGGGTAATTCCGCGGATAATGTTGGTTTATCTTCCTGGACAAGTGTGTAGAGGGATGGTACGGGAAACTGTAATATTCTCAATATTCCCTGGTGGTTTTGTGTTAGGTAGTCCAGGCAAAGTCTAGACTCAGATTTGCTTGCTTAGTCTTGCCCGACACGGCCAAGAGTTCGCGATTCTGCCCTGTCGTTCGCGAACCTTCAGGAAATTTCCATCCGAAACAGGCTAGTTCAAGCGTCACGTGAACTTTGTGCATCTTTTCCTCGCCGCGTCTCCGGCTGGAGGAAGAAGAGCAGATGGGGGGGAAGGGGCTAGTTACATTCCATATCTACGCTCGCTACTAAAATAAACAAAAATTCAGAAATTCGAGGTGTTTGCAAGGGCTTGATGTTGCGATCAATCGAAAGGGACCTTGCTGGTCTTGACGCCTTCACGGTCTGTGCTTTACCCCTCCAAAGCCAAGGAGAAAATACTGCCCCACTTGCCCCTCGTCGCCGCTCTTGTCAAAATTCCCATGGCGCATGGCCAGAGCTTCTGATAATCGCAAAATCGTGGGGCAAATGTGTCAGTTCTCACCGTTGGAATATGGAGAACTTGTGACCGCCAATTCCCTAAGCTCAAAAGGTAGGGCGGGTGCCAATCATCCCCGGGCCAATGTCCGGTCTTTAATAGACCGGAAATGGCGAGATTTCGGATCGACCAAGCTGCTTTTGGGGGTGGAGAATGGCCCCTGATATCACTGCCTAGGCCTGTACGTCAGCCCCTTTTTCTGCCGCCGTGGAGGTTGGGACGCGCTGCTTCGGACGATATTTGCCCGCAAGGCACCGCATAGTCTCCGATGGTCTTGTGCACGGCATCCGGCGTCAGGCTGGTATAAGATCCGAGGCTATCGTCTGAAATGCCGTTTCGAGTTCAACACCTGCCAAGCAACATGGAACGTATTCCATGTGTACGTACACCTCGTTAGGCTACCGAAATAGATAACCGCGTCAAAGATTCTTCCTGAGAACAGGAAACGGTGCCTGCTTGGCAAACGACTGGTGATGCGTCTCTCTTTGTCACAACACCGGCTGCTGCACCATCGTGACGGTCGTTGAAACCGTTGAAAGGCCACGGCAACGTCATCTCTGCTCGTCCGACTTTGAGAACGCGCACCGTGCCAGAACCTCGCAGACCCCCTGCCGTGTGGCAACGCCTTGCCAAGAAGTGTGATGTTCAGCGTTACTGCACCGTAACTGTCGTGCCACGTACTGTCCGGCGGTTGATGAACTGGGCAGAGATGCGATGCGGTGATGCCTTGGCGAATGATTTACCAAGTAAACAGCAAGCAACCTGGAAGGGCTTGCCGCTTTCCGCTGCCTGCGCAGTCTCCCGTGCTCAGGCTCTTGGACGGGTACCTATCCTATCTTTTGACGTGCCCAGGTGGAATTCTTTTGTTTGAAATCCCAGCCACAGCGAGTTACGAAAGCTTGTGGCCAACCCGCAAACCAACCAACTGGCAACCTCGTTTTCATCAGGCCGTCAGCGTAAAAGCGTAAAAGCGGCAGGCGAATCTTTAATCTCTGCCAATCACACAGCTCCATCCGACCCCTAGCAAACCCCACTAGCTCCCACACCGCCCACCACTGTTCTTGCTGCCCCACAAACTGTCCAGCTTTCCATCTGAGGGACGGGCATGGGGCGCAGGGACCCAAGGCTTTCCTTCCTCCACCCGCGCACATATCCCCCTCTCTCAACCCACGCCAACCCAAGCACTGACCTTAAATTCACCTCCCCTTTCCAACCTTCGCGCCGCGACTCTAGCCATCTCTTCTTCTTACCTCTGCTACGTGCTTCGCAACAGATACCATCACGACTTCCGCAGCCGATTCGGAGATCGTACGAGTTGAATAATTTAATTTTCCCCTTTTCCGCTTTTTGCACCTTTACAGCCGTCAAAATGGAGGGTACGTTGACAGACAGCTCCCGATCTCCGAAACCCGACCTCTTTTGGTCGGGCCCCATCGAGGTTGCGCGCATGCCATCGTGTTGAGCAGCTACTGACTGAGATTCTGCGTTGTAGAAGAAGTTGCTGCCCTCGTCATCGACAATGGGTAAGCCGGTCCCCTTCCCCCCGCAGCTCACCGACTCGGCGATCGCGGGCGGAGCGTCGTCAGCGATGGCCCACTCGTCTCCCGCCCGGCGATCTCCATCGCCCAGTCGACGATAGCTTCACACAAAAGACGTATTTGGATGGACGGAGCTGACATACGAGTAGCTCCGGTATGTGCAAGGCCGGTTTCGCCGGTGATGATGCACCCCGCGCTGTTTTCCGTAAGTCTCCCAGCCCCGGCCCCGGCCTGGTCGGCGATAAGCCGGGCTCCGGACGCCCGTTGGTACAAACAAACAAGCTAACACGGCTGTCCAGCGTCCATTGTCGGTCGTCCCCGTCACCATGGGTAGGCTTGGTTTTCGGTATCTCTGTGATATCCAGGTCGCCGGCTAACGCGCCGCTAGTATCATGATCGGTATGGGGCAGAAGGACTCGTACGTCGGTGATGAGGCGCAATCCAAGCGTGGTATCCTGACGCTGCGCTACCCCATCGAGCACGGTGTCGTCACCAACTGGGACGACATGGAGAAGATCTGGCATCACACCTTCTACAACGAGCTCCGTGTTGCCCCCGAGGAGCACCCCGTCCTCCTGACCGAGGCTCCCATCAACCCCAAGAGCAACCGCGAGAAGATGACGCAGATCGTCTTCGAGACCTTCAACGCCCCCGCCTTCTACGTCTCCATCCAGGCCGTCCTGTCGCTGTACGCCTCCGGTCGTACCACGGGTATCGTGCTCGACTCTGGTGACGGTGTCACCCACGTCGTCCCCATCTACGAGGGTTTCTCGCTCCCGCACGCCATTGCCCGTGTCGACATGGCCGGCCGTGACCTGACGGACTACCTCATGAAGATCCTGGCTGAGCGCGGCTACACCTTCTCCACCACGGCCGAGCGTGAAATCGTCCGTGACATCAAGGAGAAGCTCTGCTACGTCGCCCTCGACTTCGAGCAGGAGATCCAGACCGCGGCTCAGAGCTCCAGCTTGGAGAAGTCGTACGAGCTTCCCGACGGTCAGGTCATCACCATCGGCAACGAGCGCTTCCGTGCTCCTGAGGCCCTCTTCCAGCCCTCCGTCCTCGGCCTCGAGAGCGGCGGCATCCACGTCACCACCTTCAACTCGATCATGAAGTGCGACGTCGACGTCAGGAAGGACCTGTACGGCAACATCGTCATGGTGAGTTGAAAATGCGGCAAAGTTCCCCCTAAATAAAACAAAGCTAACAAGCGCTTAGTCGGGTGGTACCACCATGTACCCTGGTCTCTCGGACCGTATGCAGAAGGAGATCACTGCTCTTGCTCCTTCTTCCATGAAGGTCAAGATCATCGCTCCTCCCGAGCGCAAGTACTCCGTCTGGATCGGTGGTTCTATTCTCGCCTCTCTCTCGACCTTCCAGCAGATGTGGATCTCGAAGCAGGAGTACGACGAGAGCGGCCCCTCGATTGTGCACCGCAAGTGCTTCTAAGGTATGACTTGATGCCACTAGCGAGTAGAGGGGCGTTTGCTTACCGTTTGCGTAGCGCAGAACTTGGACAACTTCCCGGATTGTCGCGAGGCAAGGCCGGCCGCGCCACGGAAGGCCTCGGCGTCGCGTGTCTGTGTCCTGGGCGAGTCTCATATCTTACAAAAGTTTTGACCCTGGTCAGGGATTGGTGGGCATCTAGCATTCTCCGTTTGGCACATGTGGACGCACGAGGGCCTTTGTTTCCTGGGCGAGCTGGCGCGTGCATGGGGCGGCGCGGACAAGTAGGCCAAGCTTGATGATACATTCTGTTACTGTGCCTGCGGTGATTACGTCTCGTTCGTAGCTGGTCGTGTTAAGAATCCTGCGTTTATTCGTCATTGTGGTTGCCGAGTGGAAGTGTTTGGTTTGGCCTATGCACCCCCCATTCAGCTGCTTTCATGCTTGTCACTTAGATTTGTAACTTGCGTTTTATTATTTTGCCCTCGGGTATCACCTCCCACTCTTGGTATCACCTGCCTCAGTCTCTTGTGCCCTCTGTGTTGTTTCGTTTGTTTCCGTGTCCACGTTTACTACTTCTCCTTCCTCTTTATTCCACCCTTCTGCATGTTCCTGTCCCTTCCCGACCTCCCCTTCAACCTCCCCTTCAGCCTCGAGCTCAAGCTCACCCTCCTCCCCCTCCCCTTCTTCACCCTCCCACTCAACACCAGCATCAACACCACCCGCCAGCTTCCTATACTTCCGCCGACTCTTCTTGGCCTTGCTCGCCGCCCGCTTGCGCTTGGTGTCGCCCACGATGGCCACGCGGGACTGGGTGCCGTTGGCCAGCTCGTCCAGCTTCAGCGCCAGCAGGTCGCGCGCGATCTTGCGGTTCTGGCTGCGCGAGCGCGTGGCTTGGGATTTTACGACGAGGCCGGTGGGGACGTGCTTGAGTTGGACTGCCGAGTTGGTTTTATTCTGTTTTTCTCTTCTTAGTTGGGGGGTGTGGTTTGGTAGATGGGGGAAAGGGGGTTATGGGGAGGAGAAAAGAGGAGGGGGGGCCGGGGACGGGGCACGTACAATCTTCTGCCCGCCAGGTCCGCTGCCTTTGAGGTATGACTCTTCAATCTCGGATTCGGGAGGGTGCTTCGGCCGCGGGGGCATCTGCTTAAGGTTGGCGACAACCGAGGTCGTGAAGCTGTTTCTCAGCTCCAAGCTTGAAGCGACGCCATGACGGGCGTATAAAATGCCTGCCGGGCGGATGAGGGCGCGCAGGCTGGTAAGGGGCCGTAGCATGGCGTGGACATCTCAGCTCATGTCGTCAACTGAGCTGTGGTGTTGCTGTCAGTGACAGGTGCGTGCTTGGATGCCGGATGTTGCCGCTTTACACTGCGAAACGGGCTTGCATGTTTGGTGGGGCAAAGACTGCCCAATCAGAGCGTTCCCGGGCTTTCCGCTCGGCAGGCAAGCCTCGTCTCATCTGATTTGCACTTCGCGACCCTTGCTCGTCTGGATTTCGATGCGAACCGACCTTTAACGCGACCGTTGAATTTGATCCCGCGACACTTTCGAAAGCAACGACCCTCCGAGCAGCCACTTAACCATACAGACGAGCGCACAACCACGCCAACTCTCACGTACTTTGCGAACTCCCGAACGACGAAGAACCACTGCTCGAGAACGCCATCATCCCATCGCACCCTTTTTTTCGCACATCCCCCCTTAAACCGAAATGGCTTCCCAACTCGAGTCCTTCAGCAAGTGGCTGCAGCTCAAGATCTACCAGCTGGAAGTGACGTACAGCGTCTACATCTACACGCCGATTGAGAAATTCATCTTCTGTACGCCGTCCCCTCCTCCGTCCTCTTCTCCATCACTCTCCCTGCTGCTCCCTCCCACCACTCTACTCTCCCTTCCTCCGTCCCGAACTATCTTCTGCCCCCCCCCCTCCCATCACAACCCCTCTACACAGCCCGCCCCTCCTTCCAAACAAACAAACAAACAAACAACAAACAACAGACAACCCACCAAAATACTGACGACTTCTTCAAATAAACAGACTCAGTCCTCTTCCTGCTCTTCTCCCTCACCTTCATCGCGACCGTGCTCTACCTGCCGCAGCACCTGCAGTTCATCATCAGCCGCGCCTGGTTCTACATGCATGGTGACGCCTTCGACACGTCGGCCGCGGCCAAGGGCGCCATCGGCCAGATGCTCAGCTCCGTGGTGGGGACGGTCGGCTCGGCGGCGCAGGTGACGGCCGAGTCGGTGAAGGAACTTTGATGAGATTTTTGAGTTTTGAGTTCAGTTCCTGAGGGGTTGGTTTGCGTTAGGTAGTGGGGGAGCGTGGGTTCGGTTTGGTTTGGTTGGTTGAGTGGAGGGAGGGTGCGGTGCAAGATAACGGGAGGCAGAGATGGGGAGAAAGGGCTGAGGTTGGGTTGGGATGGGGATGTCTTGTGATGTAATGCTGGGAGGGTTATGAGGTGGGTTGTTGGTCGGGCGGGGGAACGGGATATGTAAGACCGTCCGGGGGACACGGCTGTCCGGAACTGGGTGAGAAGAGGCACCCTCGCAACCGGGGATAATGGCATGACGGATGCGTATGAAAGGGGCATGGCGTTGAGGGATACTTGGGATAGAGTCCGTTTTGGGCGGTAATAGACTAATACGAGACATGGATTCTAACATGTGTCTATCTATCGCCTTGGCCGTTTGATCATCTCGACATGCATTTTATTCATTTATCATTGACCCGTTTTACAGCCCACGGAACGAGTATATCCTCAACGACCCGTCCTCGCCCGCGATCGCCAGCTCCCTCCCCTTGTGCCCCTCCCTCGTCGGCCGCCACGCAAGCTGCAACACCGCCTTGGGCAACGCCAGCGCCCGGCTCACAGTCAACGTCGACACGACCTCCACCTCGCCATCGTTGACCTTCAGCGTCAGCACAGAAACCTTGCCGCCCTCCGTGCCAACAGCAAGCAGCAGCAGGCCCTTCTCCGTCACCACGGGCACAAAATCCAGCGCTGTGACGGGGTGTTCTTCAGTCACCGCCTTACCCAGCTCAAACTGCCCTCCCTCGCCCGCCTTCCTAACCCACACCTTAACCAACTTATCTCTCCCCGCCGTCGCAAACACCCGAGCGCCGTCACCATCATCACCAACCGGCGCCCAGGCCGCATCCAACACCATCCGCGTATGGCCCTTGGTATTTGCCTGCGCCAGCTTGTATCCCGCATCCCCCTCCCCCTGACCCTCACCCTGACTCTCGCTCCGACCCTCACCAGCCACCACCGTCCGTTCCCAAACAACCCACCCCCGATCGCGCCCCACGCTCAAGAGGTAGCGATCGTCGCGCGAGAAGCGCACGCGGGCGACGGTGAGGGTGTGGGCCTGCAGGGGCGGGCGCAGCTCGGTCCAGCGACGGGTCTCGAACAGGCGGATGACGGCGTGGTTCAGCGAGCTGGCGCGGCAGGCGCTCGCGACCAGCGTGCCGTCGTGGCTGGCGGCGAGGCACGAGATCTCGTAGCCGTGCCCGTACAGCTTCTCGATCTCGGGCCAGAGCGTGTGGCGGGAGAGGGACTCCTCCAGGGGAGGGTGGGTGAGAGTGGAAAGTGGAGAGGGTTGACTGTGGGTGAGGGCTGAATCGGGGTCGGTGGCGGTGGTGGGGTCTGTGGTTGGGTCAGAAGTGCCGGTGGCTGGGGGGTCTCCTTCTGAGGGGAGGGCGGTAACGGCTTTGTTGGAGAGGCCGAGAACTGGCATGTTGGCTGCGTCGGGGAGTGCCTCTTCGGTTTCAGGGGCGGGCGGGGCCGTGTTGGTCAGGCGGCTGAGCATGCGGGCAACGGCCTTGGGCTCGGTGAAGACGCGCATGAGCTTCTCGTCGGCACCCGAGACAAAGGAGGCCGGACCGAGGGCAGAGATGCAGTTGAGATCATAGCCGTGTATTTGCGGCCGCGACATCTCGTGCCAGGATTTGGCTGAACCGACCACCCATTCCGCATGAAGGCGTGTTGTCTGGTCCGAGCTGGTCGAGAGGAGGTAGAGGCCATCGCGAGACCATGAAATGCCTGTTACGGCGCGGGTGTGGCCGGAGATAGCGAAGTTTTGCCTCCACATGTCTTCGCCCGCATCGTAGTCCCACCGCCGCCAACTGCCTGTGCGGCCGAGGGTGATGACGGTTGTGCCCGAGGGCGACCAAAGGCCAGTCCAGAACCCGCCGATACTGCCCGTCGCTGTTGTTGCTCCTTTTTCTCGACTGATCTCTCCAAGACGAGCGACAGTGATCCATATACCAGATTCGGCGTCTGATTCCCAGAGAGACAGGGAGTTGTCGGCTGAGGCAGACAGCAGTTGCAGCCTGCCATCGGCGGCACGAGACCAGCGGGCACTGTATATCCAGTCCTCGTGGCCGAGGAGAAGCGCCTCGAACACTATGCAGTATTCGGTGGCTCCGGTAGTTATCTTGTGAGCTTTGTTCCCAGGTGTGAGGGCGTCAGTTGAAAGCCCAAGCCCTGCTGCGTTCAGAGCCGACAGCGCCGTGCCTTGGTGAATCCGCCAGAGACGGATGTACTTGTCTTGGCTTGCCGACGCAAGGAGGATGTCGCTACCCTTCTCAGACTTCTCGCGGATAAAATCGAGGGAGCGGATCCAGTTCTCGTGGCCCGGCAGTGTGGCCTGCAGGGTGAACGCGACCCCTGAACTGCCGTCTGCCACAGCGGTTGTGAAGATTTGGACCGCGTTAGTAGTCCCCGCAACAGCCAGGACGAGTCCATTTCCTTCTTCAAGTGCGCTCAAGGCGACGGTAAGAGGCATGTACTTTCTAGTGGTCTTGATCGTCTGGAGGAGGGTGATTTGGCCAGCTTCCAGAGCCCAGCTCTTGACTGTAGCATCTGCAGCCCCCGTGACGAATATTTGTCTCGCCGCATCCTCAGATGTTGCGCCTTTAAGAGCTGCGATGCAGTTTATTGGTTCGGTGTGTTCCTCGACGGTTTGGACGCACGAGGCGGCGCCCGTCTCCGAGTCTATGGCCCAGAGCCGGAGCTGCTTGTCGTCTCCGCCTGTCACCAAGTTCACAATAGTTTTGCCGTCTTCATTTCTACTAGGCAAGAATGCGACAGCCCGTACATGAGCAGTATGTCCGCTGAGAATATGCGAAATGCCTTTTAGATCCTAGAAGTATCATCCATAAGACTGATGATCTCGTCGAGTCAAAAAGTGGCAGAAGGAAAACTTACAGTTGGGTCCCAGAGACACACATTGGAATCAGATCCAAATGCGACGAGCCCATCTTCAGACCAGTCGGCAGCAGCAGCATATCGGTTTGCTCCTGCCGACAAGTAACGACTCTCTATCATTTCATCCGCCATATTTTCGCTCTTGCCTTCACTCATCACTCACAACATAAGGTAGGCGGGAGGCAGAGGGCAGGGGTGGTTGTTGTGTGTGATTGGTCCGTTGTTTTACAGAGAAGAGTTTTGGGCAGTTACCACCTCTTTGGAGCTTCGTAGTACCGTATCTGTGCGACTACAATTACGAAACATTACCGAACCGTTACACAACCCGATGGACGGATGGATGGGACCCACTCCTCTCCCCAGATCTCGCTTTTTGGGCGCTGAGACAGCGGGAAACAGCCCCCAACGCCGCACATGCAACACTGCAACACTGCATTATCACTTCCAGGTTTCCCCTCTTGACACACTCGCTCACTTATAACATCTCACAAGCATAACCAGCAGCACACAGCCCGCCCGCTTGACTCGCCTATCTGCCCGAAACCTTTCGGACACACTTTTCCAACATGTCGGACGCAACCAAGTCGGGAGAAATCCCCGTTAAGGTCGACTTCTCGTCAGTCATTTTTTTCTTTGAGCTTTTTCAAACAAACCCCGCTGCAACATACCCCTCCAGGGGTCTTCTATCACATCTCAAAATTCCAATTTCTTGCACACTGGCTGACATGATTGCACAGCGGCGGTCTTGAGATGCTCTTTGACAACCAACGCAGTCACTCTGTCTCGCTTCCCGCTGTCGACACCGGCGGCCAGCCGGCCAATATTGCTTTCCTCATCCAACATTTATGCAAGAACCTCATGAAGGATCCGCGGGTCGAGCTGTTTGTCCTAGACAACCATATGTATGTCTTGCCGTCTTCATGCCTCTTTTCATCCACCTGCATCCTGCATGCTGACTTGCACAGCCGCCCCGGCATTCTGGTGCTCATCAATGACGCCGACTGGGAGCTCGAAGGCGAAGAAGCCTATGAGATTCAGCCGCACGACAACATCCTGTTTGTGTCTACCCTCCACGGCGGCTGACCAGGGACGCCACCCCAAGGATCCCGGGGGTCAAACGCAAAGTCCGCGAAGCCATGGAACATGCCGGTGCCTGGTTTAACCGTCCCCGACCGGGCACCCTTCCTTCCGAGCAAGCATCACGCTCCCATCCCCGTTACCGTGTACGGCACCCGCCTTGGTTACTGTGCCACCCACACGGTGTGCCGTGCGAGATGAAGCCTGTGATGCCCGGCCCCGGGCCCTAAACCAATCTCTCCCCGGTGAACCATCGCGGGATCACCTGATCCTCCCGGGCTGCAAGCCAGAACGTTGTGCAACCGCCAGCGCCATGGGCTCCCCTGAGAGCATGGTGTCTCAAGACAAAACAAAACAGGTCGGTCGGTGGTTCAACGGTAAACAGTTGGGCTGAGCTCGCGGGTCAACGGTGCGGTGGAACGTGGTTGACACGCCCGTTAGCCAAGACCCACTGCACAGTAAGATAGCTATGGGAGGAGGAATGATCGCCACGGGGAGATGGATATCCTCATGGTGAGGTTAGCTTCTGTAGCGGCCAGTTTCCGACTGGCCCTCGATACGAGCTGGAAGAAAACACTCGATCGAGACAATGAACCCTTCTGCAAGGAACCCGCCAACATTCGAGTCCCCATTGCCCATGCCCACTCACTCACCCTTCCAAGACCATCAAACAAATCAGTTCATGTCAAACAAACGGGGATGGCCGAGCCGAAACAGGCGGAGGGACCCGCACACCCTCAAATATAACAAAAAAAAACGAGAAGTAATATTTGCCACCGTCAGGGGAACGGCGAAGTCCCCGGAGTGATGTCGCGAAAAGGGAGATCCCGATGATGCGCGGAACAGCCAGGCAGCTGGGACGAAAGGGTGTGCTAATTTACCGACCTGGCGGAAACCGAACACACACACACGCAAGAGACAAGAACAGAAACAGGGTGTGCGCGGAGTCGGGTCGAACGACGTAACCCCTCCCATTCTCCAGCTTCCAGATGCGCACGACCGGGGTTGAGTAAGCTTGGTTAGGTGGTTTCGTTGCTTCGGACCAAACACACACACTGGATGACATTCCGTCCTCCCAGAAGTCCACTGCCCGGGTTCCGGTCCCGGGGCCGGGGGGGAGGGGGGAGGGGGTTTGACAACCACACCTCCATCTCCATCAAAGCCCGAAAGACAAGACACACCAGAAACCAACCACAAGGATCGGAACCCACTCCCCCCTCTTCCCCGAGCGAGTGAGCCGCGCAGGGCAGGGCAGCAGCAGGGCAACGCAACCTCCCACCTCCCACTAACCAGTTAGTGTAGTGAAGTTCCCCGGGGCTGGGCCCGGGGAAGTGGAACGCAAGAAAACAAAATCAAAATCAAACCTTCCTATCCAAGCCCGCCCTCCAAGCCTCCTCCAACTTCCCCAAGTGACACTCCCCCTCCCCCTTCCCCCTCCCCCGGAAAAAGATCCCACCAAGCAGGTCGCCGCGATGGGCAAGAGACGCAGGCACGGCAGGGCCCTCCAGCAAGGCATGTCCATGTCGGCCGCAAGCCACGGGGGGGCAAAATGGCCCCAATGGCCCGCCCATTTTGCCTGTTTTGGCTCTATTTTGCCCAGTTTGCCCCCATTTCGCACATGGCGCTAGCACGCATCGGGGTATTTTCAATTCCACTGAGTCGCCGCAAGGGTTGAGGCCAGGCACGCCGGGGTTTTGGGTGTCTTCAGGCTGGTCCCCACCAAAACGCTTATACTACATACACCCGGCTTGTCAAGGTCAAGGCAAGGGTTCTTCTTCTGGGGAGCTCGGTTGGGTCTAACCACGTTTGCCTGCCGGATACCCAGTGTGCCGGGGCAATGTGGCTGGCACTTGGCGGGCGCGCGAGACAACTGGAAGGGGATCGGCAGCTTACCCAGTGCGGAAATTGACTACAACCGCGCTAGTTAGTTGGTGCGGGCCCCGAAAGGCTGGCTGTTGTTGTTTTTAACCCCTCTCAGCACAGCAAGGTAGTTTAAGGCGGGCAGGGCAGGACAAAAGGGAGGGGAGGGGCGAAGGGGTTGCCGAAAGGGTGTGTGAAGAGGGCGAAAGTGAGGCTTCGATGTGAGTGTGCCCGTCGGCCAACCACAGAGCTGGCTTTCGTTCTGCCCGGTGGATTCTGGTTGGTGACTGGGGAGAGACCAAGCTGGAAAGGTGGTCGAGGGGGGGCGGGGTATTGTCCATGTGCATACCCTGTCCGGGTTAGCTATCCACTATCATGCGCGTTGTCGAGGTGGGAGGGGGGCACGAGGAGAACCCAAAAAGAAAGAAAGGGGGGGAGGATTCGATCGTCATGGACGGTCACGACCTGCTGGATCTTGCATCTCTTGAAACGCAAAGATCTTGTACATCATCGGAGTTGTGCTGATGGAGGGGTGGGAAACTTGGCATGGGACTGTAAGAATATGTAAGAATACTCATGTCATGTTCTCACAGCTAAAGCTACCTAATGGTACTCAAGGTACGACAGCCCCGTGTACACCACCCAAAGTTCCCTATACCAGTGATTCCCCCGGCCCAAAACGTAACCTCTCGATATGTACCGCCCAAAAGTCCTTCTCTTTAATGTGTAAACCGGTGCCCATTATAACCTTCATATGCGAGTCCAATACAGCGCTATCCCTTGGTAAATGCAAGTAATCGAAAATCAAGTCGCCGCCGCCATCCTCCTTTTTTTTTTATCCTTGACCACCACTGCAGGTCAGGTTTGACGTCCTGTAGCCCCGTCGTTGTTGACAAAGTAAAGTCCAGAGCAGAGCTTGCACACCCATATAACAGAAACAAAAAATGTAAGAAATAAACACGCAGTGCCGCAACCGCCATGCCGTTTCGTGAATATAAAAAACAACCTCCCCTATCGCTCGCAAACAGATTCTGGCCTCCCCTTTTTCGGTCCAAGATATATAATATGATGTGAAAAATGAACAAAAGACAGGTTTGGGCTTTTGTAAAGAGGAAATGCAAACAGTAGGCGAAACAGAAAAGTGTTCAGAACAGCCAGCCCGGAGACAAAGTAAACAGAATCTGCAGATCAATTATCAGTAAAGCCTCTCGCCAAAGGCCAACTCACGGCCATGCTCATCCTCGTAGGTGTGCATGACCGGCGTCGAGCCGTGGACGCTGCTGGCGTCGCTGAGCTGGTCTGAGTCCATGCCGTAGCCAGCGTGGCCGTACGGTTCCCGCGTGTTGATGCTTAGCGAGCCGAAGAGCATGTTGGGTGGCTTGCTCATGCTGTAGGCAGCCGGGTTGCTCACCCCGTAGTAGGGAAGCCCATGGTGCATGGGCTGGTGGTGGTGGTGTTGTTGCTGCTGCTGCTGCCTGCTGCGGCGTCATGTGGAGGTGCGAAAGTGCGTGGGGAAGGATTGACATCGGATAGGGGCCGGCGTGGCCATCGGGGTTGATTGGGCTCGTGGCGGGAGACGACTGTTGCTGGGGTGGGTGTAGCATCATGACCCGCTTGACCTTGCGGCCCTTGCCGCGGCCTTTGATGCCCTTGTTGGCAAGGTTGTGGACGTCGCCGAGGTACTTGGCCATTTCCTTGTCCTCCTCGGATATCATACTCTTGTCCTTCATGGTAGCGAGCTTGGCGTTGAAAGCCTCGATTTCCTCAACATGGTATGTGTTCTGGTGAGCCTGTTTCCCAAGTTAGATCCTGTAGCTAGGCGAGGGTGAGGAGGGAAAGTTTACCTTGAGGTTCCCCTTTGCGGTAAAGGCTTTGGGGCAGTTTGCAAACCTGCAAACCCAAACGGCTCTCAACTCTCTCCTGATGTGTGTCCTCATGTGCGCCTTGACGTTCGAGAGCTGAGGAAAGCACTTGTCACACTCGGGGCATTCGTAGGGTCTTTCTCCGGTGTGGCGGTTGATATGTGTCTGTGCTGTGTGTAAGCCTTTGTCTACTTCTTGAAGCTGTCTTGAACCATGGCATACCTTGAGGTTGACGCTTTGTGTGAAGCGGCGTTGGCAATATGGGCAGACCTAGTTGTTGTTAGAGCTCGGACTCTGGTGTTGAAGGAGCGAAGAGAGACTCACGTAAGGGCTTTCGCCAGTGTGGGATCGTCGGTGGGTGTCAAGGTTGTTCTTTTGGGCAAACATCTTGGAGCACCCGGGGATTTCGCAGCAGAAACGCTTCCGCTTCGCCTTCCCACGACCACGCTGTGTCTTCAAAGAAACGGTTAGGGCCAGTTGCCATGGTTGTAGGATCCTAGCTCGGCATACCTGGTTGTCTTTTGCCACCTCCTTCTTCTCATCCGCCTGCACGAGCTCTACCTCGTCTGAGGGGCCGAGGATCTCACGCTTGGCCTCAATCACCCGCATGACATTGTCGATGGCGGTGTTGAACTGGTGGACGGGGGTGGCTTGTACCCGTTCGCTGGAAGCAACGGCCTTGGGAGATGGCGAGCTGGAAAGGGTCGAGTTGGCCTCACTCTTTACTGACGGACTGCAGCTTCTCTTGATGAATGGCATCCCGTCCAGGCGCCCTTGGACCCCTCCGTTTGTGATCGGCTCCTGCACCATGCAACGCGGTTGTAGGCGCTCCATAGACTCCTGGGGCTTGAAGGGCGCATCCAGCATGGGTGGCGCGCTGTAAGGGTTATACCCGTCGTAGGAGATGGGCGCGTGATAGTGAGGAGAGGGAGGAGAGGGCATCGGGGCCGAGCTGAAGGTGGCTGGGACAAAGTGCTGGGAGAGTTCGGGGCGCGGGATATGGGCCGCGGTTGTTGTACGGCAGTCATAAGAAATCATGCTGGTTGGCGTCATGCTGAAGTCGGCGCCGTCGTGTTGCGGGTAAGGCCAACGGGCCCAACTTTCAGGGTTTGTAGGTAAACTCCCGACAGCCATTTCGCCAGAGGGGTTGGCGTTTGTGTGGTGGGAGACGGTTGATTCGGGGAGAAGAGAGGTCGTAACACACACAAGCAGCAACGAGAACAGCAATATAGCAAGACAGGAATCCGGGATGTGAAATGTGAAGAGACAATAAGTCACTTGGAGTTGATGTATAGGCCGCGTGGTGATCTCTGCTGGGTCTGGATCAAAACCATGAGACCAAGAGGCGTTGGGTTGGGCGAGAGGGAAACTATATCAGTTCATAGGGTGGCAGGGGGTAGAGATCTGGTCGAGCCAGACGACTGGGACGCCACGGCTCCGAGATCTCATTGTCCAGAGGAGCCCTGGCAGGCTCTGTGCGAAGGTCCAGGTCCCTGGACCAAACCCATGGCGTCCATCTTTCACTCTCCCCGGCCGCGGCTTCTCTCCACCCCGGAATCGACCAGGACCCCCACCAGACAAGCGGAGCCTGAAGCTACGGCAGAACGAGCCGGGGTCATTTGTTGTATCACTTTGGTGGCTGCCGGGGGGGGGAGGGGTGCCAGTTTGTTCAGGGCGTCCAGGGCGTCCAGGGCGCCCCAGGTTGTAGAGGGCGTGTGGCAGAGGAAAGCCGTCGATGGACGCCCATTGACTTGTCCCTTTCGGGGTCGAGAGTGAGACATTTGACCGGCAGGGAGCGGACTGGACGCCGCGCAGAGAGCAAACCAGGATCAGGGGGGCGTGTCCAGTCCAGACCTCTTTTACCGGCATCTCCCGCCCTTTCTTTTTACTGTAGCGATGAATGATGTTTGAGGCACTTGAGGGTGTGAAAGCCAACCTGCAACCTGCAACCTGCTTGAGGCGGCTGCTTGGCGTTGGAACACGATCCTGCAGGAGAAATGACGACTAGATGGCGCGAGTTGAGATCTCATGGCCCCTCTTCGATCTCTCAGCGTAGTATTGCCGTGGTCCTGCGTGTCCTGCATCGCCTGCGAAGTCGCCCGCGTCGCCCGCGTCGCCTGCGTGTCCTGTTTGTCCTGTTGCTTATCGGCTCCGTTCGCAAGCATGCCCTATCTGGCACATCTTGGGCATGGGGGGCATCTCCAGTTGCATCTCCAGGTCGTCTCCGGCATGAGGGACTTGATGGAGCGTTGGTGCCTGCAGCGCAGAAGTTTCAACTTGAATGGGCCCGCGTGGGAGGAAGAGGCAGCGACGAGGGCAGAATGGCAGTAAATGGGCATGGAAAGTTTTCTCAGATAGGGTGTGGTAGCAGGCTCGATACATCGACAAGGGTTTGGGGTGCCACTCAAGGACTCCGTTCAACGAATTGGGCGACTCGTCTGGAAGGGGTGGGAGGGTCTTGCACCTTCCAGCGTGTTGGGTTGTCACTTCCCACTTTCCACCCCCCCGCTGCTGGTTGTCCTTTTTCTGGCTCTCAGCGCGGCAAGTCCCATCCTTCCTACCATCAAACACTGAAAGCCCACATCTCTCTCCCCTCCCCCACTCGCCCGTCCGCCCGTTTGGCCCGTTTGACCCGTTTAACCCGTTTACCTATCGCATCCGAGGAATCGTCGTCATCTCTGGACAAACCCATTCGCCCAGTGATATTTTACATCACCTCGCACGTGCCCAGCTCGCGACAGTCGCCTGCCTGCTCCCGCCGCGGAAGTCGGAATGTCGTGTAATTTACCATGGCGCACAGGCCAGCACACAGATCGAGCAACCCGGGCGCGGCATTCGGTTTCCCAATACCACGGTTGCTGACCGCACTGTCGCAGCACCGGGGACCTGGAGATGCATCCCGGTGTGGACCGTGCATGCGGCCTTGGGTGGGGAGGGGAGATGGGTGTCTGGTGTCGGGTAGTGTATTGGTGTCGGGACCACCACCATTTCAGCTCGCTTGGTCTCCTTGTTTTCGCCCGCCGCCCCAAAGGAGCTCGTGGTACTGCACCCTAACTCGCACTCTAACCAAGAGCCGCGAGAGTCGCCACTCAGTTATTGCTTTCCGCTCTTTCGAATCTTCGATTGTAGTGTAGCGGGCGCCCCAACTCCCAAAAACTACCTAGCAAAAAATTCAGCTCCTCCATCCCGCCGTCGATCTTCGTCAGAGGCCACCAGATGAAGTTACGGTGTACATGGGTTGCTGCGGTGTGGGTCTCCACATAGTGGAGAAGTGGTTGCCCTTTTCGTTGGTTGAAAATCCCCGACGAGTCGTACACGACATACGGATACGTACAAGTACCTATGTATGTAAATTATCACAATTCATGCACCTCACAGTACCTCAGGTAGGTCCCGTCCCATCACCTCGACCCCGCCATGCCCGCCTCCGACAACTTGCGGGCAGCACCAGTCGCAGCTTCATTCCTGTTATCTCTCTCCGCCTTTCTACATACATGTACATACTGCCACAAAGGTTCAAACGGAAGCAGGGAGAATTCGGCTCGATGCCCTCCCTCAATACAACACCCAACCCATCGATCCGAGCGTCTACCCCAGATCTCACCTTGCGGGAGTGGGTAGCAATGTCTCGAGCTGAGGGAGTGGCCGATACCATTCTTAGTGCATAGAGCTCGTTTCAGCTCGCAAATGACGAGGTTGCATCCTCTGGCGGCGATGGACTCCCTTGCCAAACCAAGGCACCCATTCCGTGCAGCGTTTGCCACACCACACCACGTTTCCGGGTCCGCGGTTGTGGGCTCTGGCTGTCCCAAGGGGACCAACCGGAGCCGGTAGTTCAGAGCCCAGAGATTTTTAGATCGCCCCGGAAGTCGGCCCCGGCCGCAAGACGTGTGCTAGCGCCCTTCAGATCTGAGCTATCGCCTTTGCTCGCAAGCTCGCCCGGCCGCCTGCAGGTCAAGACAGATGCGGCAGGTCATATCGAACAAGGAGGACCCGCTTGGGGCCAGCGACACGCGGCAAAAGTCTTTTTGCCCTCCGCATCGTGGGCTCCGGGTGGCCATGATCATGGGCAGCGTCATCTGAGCCGCGATGCTACCCCGGAAGCCTGGGCCGTTTCATTCAGCGACCCGTCGATGCGGTCCGTCCAGGTTCCCGGCGACGATGAGGGCTTCCCCGAAGGGGCTAACAGCGGCTAGACAAGGAAAATGAGGCATTCGGGCAAACCGATCGACCGAGTCAGACCAATCAGTGTTGCTATCGAAGCGACAGTGATTGCCCGCATTCCCAAACCATCATCGTACATACAGACAGGAAGGTGGCTGGCAGGGCTCAAGGGGGGAGAAAGGAGAAGGGGGGAGAAAGAGGATGCTGATGGCGAGGGGGGAGGCGGGGATGCCGTCAGTGGCAGCGAGCCGTTCGATTTCCCTCAGCCAACGGTTCAGCTATGCAGTTACCATGTATAACTGCCTAACGGTAGGGAAGCCGTTAGGTGCAGTTCGACCAGGCTGGCTGTCTCCCTACTCATGCTCCTGTGTATGTAGTGTATGTACTTGGTATGTGCTGTGATGGGAGGTGAGATAATGTAACATTCGTATTGTCACGTACCGCGTGGCAGCCCCACCCCTTCATTTCTGTTTCAGGGGTAGCGCGCCGTCGGCCGCCCTGCCTCTTGATACCAGTGCTCTGGTTTACGGAGATCCCCCCGTCAGGCTCGGGGCAATCTTCCACAGTCAATTGGCCCGCCGCCAAAAGTCCCATGCCCCATTCCAGGCGGGCGCTATGCCGCTTCGTGGCACCGAATTCGCTGCCACGGCGAAACGACACGTGCATACAACGGCTTTAAATAGTGGCGCGCGTTTATAGACCGCTCTCATCTTGTGTCGGTGTGGTTTGGGCATCGTTCGCAGGACGAATATCAACCGGGAAGAGTTTTATTGCCAGGCAGAGGGTAAAAGTGCCACGAGGTGCAGATAATTGCTCGTCGTTTGTCATTTCGCGACGTGGGGTGCCCTGCTCGCCAGGTAGGTTGCAACGGTATGTAACCTGGAAGTGGACATTGGGACGGTACGGAACGGGAAGGGAGGGAGGGCCCCACACCGTTCCCTTCCGTCTTGTCTTGTCTCGTCTTTTCTGTGTCCCCTCCTGGGCAGAGGAAGTGGTGGAAGTGGCTCAAAGTGGGCAGTCCATGGACCAGTCCTGGGGACCTCCACAGTTTTACCACCTCTCCACCTCCCGTCCATTTCCATCTCCACTCCACCACTACGCAAGCCCCCATCCCCATCCATGCGTTGCCCTGGAATTATACTGGAATGATACACTACTGGGCAGCCCTGGGCGAGCGGTGTCCACCAGTCTCCCAGTCGCCAAACTCCAGTCTTCAGGCACTGAACTGAAGCCACTGGCACCACTCGCATCATTGGCACTCGAAGCATGTCATTTACAAATTACTTTTTCATTCGCCGCAACGAACAAAATACCAATTTTGGCAGCTCAACTTTCGCCAATGTTTCACTCGCATCTCGATCCCGTTTTCAATCTTTTCCTGCAAGTTGCCTTTGCCGGCAGCTCTTGGCGAAGCAGATCCGACAGCGATCCTGCCCCTCGCCCTCCACCCATCCGTCACCACCTCGTCATCACGAGATGCTCCCGTGGACAATCGCCGGTCTTCAATGGTATCGAGAGCTACACTAGTCGTTCGCCCACGTTGTCTCGCTTAATGCCAAGAGATGATGATGGAGATGGCGTCGGTCACCCCAAGGTTGGGGGTTTCGGCCCTTTGAAACGAGCGACCACGAGGTGTGCTCCTCAGCATCAGCCCCGCCATTGGCTACCAAGCTCGGCTGCCAGTTGCCATCGGTTACAGCCGCTGCTTCGGGAAAAACACGCTAATGTCATTGAACCTTGCCCTCTTTCCTGCTCATGGTGGGTGGATGTCACCCGCCGCCGCGTTTTGCCCTCCATCAAACGTCCCCGTTCCATGTCCGCGGGTCAGCCGCCACCGTCGAGCACGTTCAATTTTTGCGCCTCGCGGGGGGCTTTGATACACGCGGCACATGGATAGATATGGCACCGTTGCGCGACAGCCCGCATCGTCAAGTTTTTTTTTTATCTAACGGTGGGGTCGAGCTCTGTACAGTGGGGGGAAGCAGGAAACGGCTTGGTTGTAAAAGCACAGCCTCTCCCTTGACTTCATTTGGGGATTCAGCCACGGCTTGCCGGTTTCAGAGAGCCAACCTCGCTACAGATGCCACGAGGCAGACCTGTTATTACTATCGGGCGGGGCTGAGAGAGGGTCTCGACATACCGGGTTGCCACTGGAAGAACAGCTCCTCCACATCCGGAATACCTTGTTTGCGATGCGCCACGACAAAAACAAAAACAACAACAACAACAAGAACAACAGTACCAACAACACCAACAACAAGACCCCCAAGGCCCTGCGCCATTGTATTGGGCAAAGGAACAAGGGATATGATGAGGTCAATGTCACATCGACGGTGATGTCCCACAGCAGATCACCTCTGCTCTGCAGCCTGCATGGTCGGCTCGTCATCGGCTTCGGGCAGAGGATTGGCAAGCCCATGTTGCAGCCATCCGCAAATCCTGCCCCTCCCCCCAACTTCCTCGGTGGGGGCGGGGAAGAAAAAAGTAGGATGCGTGTACCCTGACGACCTCGAGACGAGCTTTCCCCCCCCCTCCAGACCGCAAAAGGAGTTGCATGGCATGGTGCGCCTAGCGCGGATTGCGTGTTTTGCTTTGAGCGATACCGGCGACGGGCGAGACGACATTAGTTCTGAGGGGTTGAGCGAGCAGTAAGATCTCCCAAGATCTTATCGCGGAGGGCGTATCTACGGGGAAATCTCGTTCGGGGCAGCACGGGGGCACAGACTCATCCGGGAGGGCAGGGTGGGACGGCTCTGGGGCCGCTTGCCATGTCTGACCTTTCCTCACCCCTGGCCAACCTTAGGGAAACCCACAGACTCCAAAATCCCCGGTGTAACGAGACGGTACCGATTTCAACAAGAGCTTGGGGCAAAAGTCCATCCACTGTGAGTTCGAGGATGCATATGTCACTCCCAGGTCGGCTGGGACTCGGGAACACAACACGGAGCCGTGACCCTCTCGGAGCATCGCCCAACAAATTGGGATGGAAGGACAAATGGTAACACCAACGCCACTGACAGCAAAACTCAACATTCACATTTGCATCCGCACCCGCATCTGCGAGCATCCGCACGAGGCGGCGCGGCTGAATGCCGACATGCCGGGCGCTGGGACTCGAACTTCCCGGACGATTGCCGTAGCTGCTGACTGCAGCTGTCTCCGAGATCCGGCAGGCTCCCGGACATTCACAACGCCGCCTCCGCACTCGGTACCTGCATCTGGGCACGGAGCATGTTGTGATGCGTGCCACAGCAGTTTATCCTCGTTGGACAATACACAGTAGCTCTGTATCGAGCCTTCCCAGGTCCCCGAGTGCGTCGCCGACTGATGGAGCACGGTCACAGTCGTCTGCTGCGGGTGCTCAACCGGGGGGGCCCACGGAAAATTTCCTGGGGAGCCGCAACCCAATGGAACCCCCTTATCCAGCCTCCGCTCAATGGCCCCCGATCTAGGCCGCCAGTATCTCATCCTTGGATTTTACCCCGGATTGGTCAAGATGGCTCCCGAAAATCTGTTCAATAACCGGCAGTGGCGGCCAAGACGTCCGTCAACCCTAGAGAATGGAGATCGACCGGGGCTCTCGGTCGTTCCCCCATGGCCCCCAGAGCCCTCGAGTCTCTCGAGTCCTCCCATTCAAACCGCTTCCCGCCAACGGACCTGGCACGTTCCCAGTGGGGGTTGCAGCAAAAGAAGTCAACGTTTGGCGGTTCAGCGCTGCGAACCCCAACGGGCGCGGGAAGAGATGCTGGACCCATCTCCACTTACTGCGCGGGCAGAGCCGTCAACCGTCAGCCGCAATGGGCTCCCTTGTTCTCTCCCCGGTCTCTTCCCCCAGCTCCTCCCCTGGACTCTCCTTGCGGAATCTCGAGCGAGATACGAAGTATCGCAGGCCTATCCCGACTGCGGTATCCACAGCAGCGCGGCAATGGCGTTGATGAGCCTCAACGATGGCGGAATGCCCCCTCCCCTGTCGCGGGTCGTGCAGTGCTGCTGTCAGAACACACTCCCCAGTGGGCGGTGTCGAGATGATCCACAGCCAAGAGATGATCTCCAGGGTCCAGCGTCTTGGCCCATTTTCGCCTCTTTCCCCCTTTTGTTTATGCCCACAGCACGCTAGCTTTCTCATCATTCAAACCCACCTTGCTGAAATCCGTTTCGTCAACCGCCCAGCTCCCCGCCGCTAGTCAACCTCAAGTGAGTGGAGTTGACGTCCGTCTCGGCGATATGTCTTACCCACCACGAAACGAAACGCGTGTGTGGGAGATATTCCGCCGGGTGATCGACAGCACTATGCTGCGTCGGTTGTGGGAGCGAAGGCAATCATCGTCTTGGTCCGTGAGTTTCCGCTGGACGAGGATCGTGGCTCTGAGTCCGGCAGCGCTACCCGGCCTGGGCGTTGCGCCCTCTTCTCCAGTACCGCGATCGAGGCGGCTGGCTTGTCCTCCGCGAATCGTGCTGCAAATCGTGCCTACGCACGTAAAACGTCGTTTGATCTAGCGTACCGGAGACCAACCCGAGGTGTGCTCCGCGGATCTTGCGGGCCCGCCGGTTGTGACGTTGCAGAACGCCTTTGCCTGCGTAGTCAGACTTGTTCCGCTCCGATGCGGGGGAGGGGGAGGACCTCACGGACTCCGAGGACGTCCCGGTGCTTGGCTTCGCTTCGCTTCTTTCTGTCTTCGGCTCTCGATAACCAGTGATGGGAAGAGACCCAAACGGCGGCCCAAGTTCTGCCGGATGCCCTCTCCGATGCATTAGTTAGACGTATCGGACTGTGAGACAAACAGGCGGAGCGTCCCTGTTTGTCCCTGCCCATGTTCTGCCCTGTCTTGCCCTGTTCTCTCTTGCCACTCGTTGGAAGGCCCAGCTGAGCCTGCCTGCCCCTGACAGATCTAGATGCAGAAGTCCTCTGTTCAGACGTGCAGGTATGGCGCTGACTAGAAGCCGGATGTGGATGCGCGGCTGTCTCGTCTCGACTGCACCATGACTACGAACGTGCCAACCGACATACACACATGCGTACATGACACTAGGCCCGGCTGAATCCCTAATTCTTTCTTTTCTCCCACCCTATGTATGCATCCTTCCGACGGCGCCCTTCTAGTTGCGTCTCCGGCTGCGCAAGGGCTGGAAAACTCTGTCGCGTCGTACAGTACCTGCATATGCGCACGGCGGCGGTGAGACTGTCTGCAGAATCTCGCTCCTCCAGAAGCTGCAAGATTGATTGTTGTCTTTGAGCGCGAGTTGGGGGTCTGAGTCTCACGCCCGGCCCGCCGCTGCGGCCGCCTACCGCGACAAGCCTGTGCACTTCCTCCTAGTTTCTGGCTGCTACTGTATGTCTTGTTTCGGCTGTGACACCATGCCCCGTTTTTGTCTTCGTTGATGAATAATGCTGCTGTCGTCAGTGCGGCTTCCTCGCCTGCTTGTCAGTGAACTTGCCCGTTCCGGCTCTTGAACTACGTCGCACATAGGGGTCGGCGAAATGTGGCTAGCTAGACTTGCTGCGGGGAGGATAATCGGAATGGGATCTTCGAACCCGGGTGCGTAGTGGCAAGCTGCCTGCCAAGTTCGGTTCTGTCTTTCTCTTTCTCGTTTTCCCAGTGCCGGCGTCTGGTTCCTCTTCCGCTTTCAACCTCCCAATCCTACTCGCGCCTTTACGCTCTCTCGCCATCTCGCTCTATCTCTTCACATGGAGGGGGGTGTGTGTTCCGGAGTCGATCCCGTTCGAACCTACATACATACACGCACACCAGAGGAGTAGGTGGGGGCTCTAACGTTGCAGTTTCCCGCCCCCTGGCACCCAGGGGCTTGAGCATGTTTCCGCGTGCAAGCTTCTTCTTCTTCTGCCGCTTGCTATTGCTGCTCCTGCTGCTGCCACTACTGCTGCAACACAAGATTGGGGGGCGATAGCCTGAATGATCTGGCCTCCTGTTTCTCCGGTCTGGACCGACGGGACGGGCACGCTGCTGGTTGGTTGGGCTGAGTTCTACGAAGTACCTGCTGCTCCGTCTGATCATCCCCTATTCGGGGGTTGGGCCACATGCGTCTGAAGGCGCCTGCATCGTTTGGTTTTTTCTCTCTCATTCTGTCTCCGTCTCCCGCCTTGCCACTCCGCCACGCGGGCGGGCTGCGCGGCCATCTCGGTGATTCTCTTGTCACTTCCCTTTCTCTCTATCTGCCTCTGCCTCTTTCTTTCTATCTGCCTCTGCCTCTTTCTTTCTCACCCTCACTTCCTTCCCCCCTTCTAACTTCCCTTGGTGTTTGGGGGCCATGCCGATAACCAGCGGTTAGTTAGGCTGCCGTCGGGCATCGGCCACCCGGAGCCGGGGGGGAGGGGGTTTGATGGGGGGACGGATTGCCCCTTGTGTCTCGGGTGTTGGTTGATCTTAATTATGAGACGGGAGGATGGGGCGAACCCGTGGTGCCCTGGGTTGTTGTGTGGGGAATATTGGCCCGCTCATCATCAAGATACTTTCGTAATGGGCTTGTTCTGTTCTGGGGGGCGGGGAAAGGAAGAAGACATGGGCCGATGGGGTGATTGCTGACGGATGGCGAGCGATGAAAGAGGCCATGTCGTGATGGGGCGACAGACCGGATTGGTGGGGAGTTTGATGTCGTTGCTCCGACGGGCGTGGCGAGCGTGGCTTCTTTCGATAGCGTGGGTGTCGTGGAGATGACCTCATTTGGGGCAGGCGCGCGTGTTGTTTTGAAGCTTGACGCACGTGGCGAGAAGTGACAAACTGATGAAGATGGAAGAGGGCGGGGGGCGAGAGAGACGGGGAGACGGAGATGGAGGGGAGTGGTGGGAATGTGGGAATGTGGGCGCCGTCGTTGCAGGACGGCGGGGACAGGAACTTCCTTCTTGCGGGATGGTGTTGTGGCAGTGCGAGTGCGGGTTCCTGTTTTGAACTTGTCCTGGTCTTGACCTGAACTTCACCTGAGCTTGACCTGAGCTTGACCTCGGAAGCGTAATGATAGTTGACTGGGGTTTTCTGAGCCCGTTGAGACTCAAGAAACACATTGATACGCGTCTGGATAAAGGCTACAGAGCTAGATATTGACTGGCCGCCGGATTGCGTATCGTTGCTAGCCCCCATCGGTAATTCAGATTCACATATTGGTCAACTGATGAAGTTACGCTTTGCCCGCTCGCCGCTGTTGTGTCTGGGATGAACGGGACACGAAAACTCCGTCGAGGTCTAAGCTGATATAGCAAGATGGTTGTCAACGTTCCGAGAGGACTGAAACTGATATGGCATAACGGTTATGCCTGTTGGCTAGAGTGGCGTTTTGACGCTGTGGATTGTCTTGAGTCGTTGACTCAACACGATGACTTGATACTTTAGTTAGCTTGATGTTTTAACGTGATGTGTTGACTTGACGTGTTGCCTCGATGTAAAGATGGATGCCGAGTTGAATGGGGTGTTTGTAGCATAGTCCACCAAGACTCACTGTCTATACCGCGATGTGTCTCCTACTTCTTTTATTTAAATGTTAGTGTTTTGACTCTTCAACCACTTGCCTAGGCTGTGATTGCTAGCTCGCCGTGAGACTGTTAGTCCAACCCCGGAACCAAATAGTGTTGACATCTACTTGACGCCGAGGAGTTTGGAAGAGCGGGTATTAGATGAGTTAAAGTGTTGACAGAACTAAGAGGTAGATGCTGGCTTTTTACGAAAAAGCTAAAG
This sequence comes from Chaetomium olivaceum, assembly GCA_039881045.1. NCBI lineage: Eukaryota > Fungi > Ascomycota > Sordariomycetes > Sordariales > Chaetomiaceae > Chaetomium > Chaetomium olivaceum. The sequence goes on along the minus strand of JAYWVB010000053.1, from coordinate 5,145 downwards.
AGAAAATAAAATGTTGTTATAGAGAGCCGGGCACCCAAACAGGCAAACAGCGGGGCTATGTTTATACACATATACACACGTACAGCATCAGTTAGAGGAAGTGTCGGCAACGCAACCCTCGACGGCAATGTATTATTATATTAAAGTCTAACAGAAACTCTGAGTTCTAGATTAATTTCGTCTCCCCGCCTGCGTAGTTTATAGAAGGATTAGTTCCTGATATTCTCTATCTTTGGAAGTTTACCCATCAAACAACGCCTCCCAGACGAATAGCTCCGGTTGTGCATCATGTAACGGATAGGTGGGCCTACGTGTGTGGACAGCATTCCTTTCTCAAGCACTATGTTGTCCGTTCGTTGGTACCATGTCCTACATGTTTCTTAGTTACTTCTTAATTCTGCCTCCTCAATACACACAAACTTATCTGCAAGCAATACGTATACCGCGAGCGGAACGTCGACGAGCAACTGTCCGCCAGTTCCTCGCTCGCGCGGAACTCTGCAAGTTGTTACAGAATGATGTGTGTTTCCAAGAAAAGTAACCCGTCTATGTCACAGGTTATCCTCACAGAACGCCTCCCCGTCTAATCTAAAAGACCACCTTTCCCTCACCACCTTCCGCCCACCTGGGCAGATAATACTTTACATTCTCATACACCAAAAATGTAACCCACGTCGCGGGCAGCACCCGCACCACGCCGGGCATGACCCCCCGATAGAACCCCCTCACGCCCTCCTCCCGCCACAACTTCCTCACGACGCCCGAGATCCCCCTCCCAAACTGCGCCTCGGCATCATGCTGCTGCAGCCGGCTCCGCAGCACCTGCAACGGATAGGTCGCAGCCCCCGCCACCAACTTGGACGCCGTCGACAGCACAACCGTCGCCTCATTCGACACCACCCCCTCCCCACCACCCCCACACCTCTGCCCACCCCCCTCCCTCAACCCCCTCCTCCTCAAATAAACCCTCCTCGCCGGATCATAAACCGCAAACTGCACCGCGCCATGACTCACCGCCAGCATCCCGACGCCCAGGCCCCTATAAAACCCCTTGACCCCTTCTTCGCGCAGCAGGCGGCCGGCGCCGGCCCACATGGAAGGGTAGGCGCCGGCGGTGGCGCGGTCGGAGGACAGCATGCGGGTCTTGAGCACCCAGATGGGGTTGGTGAGCACCTGGGTGAGGGCGCCGGCGCCGAGGGAGGCGAGGAAGAAATCGAGCGGGGTGAGGCGCTGTTTGATTTGGGCGGTTGTTTGTTGTGGTTTTTTTGTGGAGGGGGAGGAGGAGGGGGTGGTGGTTGAGGTGGTGGTGGTGGTGGTGGTTGTCGCGGGGGGAAGGGGGCGCAGGTGGGCGATGGCGCGCTCGAGGCGGGATTTGAAGAAGAAGAAGGAGGCCCAGCTGGTTGCGTTGCCGAGGAGGTTGGGGGTGAGGCCGCGGTAGAGGGCGGCGAGCGGGCGGTCGGTGCGGGCGAGGGTGCGGATGAGGGAGACGGTGGTTGGGGGGGAGGCGGTGGTGGAAGTGGAGAGGGCGGTGCGGTAGACTGAGGAGGGCGTTAGTTGGACTGATACAGAGGCCGATTAACGAGGAAATAGCAAAATAGGGTAAATACTCTGCATGCGTGTCTTGACAATGTCGAGCGGGTGGACGATCAAGGTGGCCATGGAACCGGCCGAGAGCCCGGCGACCGTCTCGACGAGGGCGGGGGAGAGGCCCGCATCTTTGGTTTTCGTCATAGAGACGTTGGTGGTTGTCGCTACATGTCCGGTGGAAAAAATGACATATTCTCCTTTTTTAGGTTGAGCATGTCGAGGGGTGGTCGCAATTGTCAGCGATTAGAAAAAAGATTCTAAAGGTATGACGCAAGGGCCCAGAGTAAACATCCCGGCCCCGGCCACCCTCGGCCGAACAAAGAAATACCGAGAGCCATATGGCCGGCCATTCCGGGAACCCAAGATATAGGGGATTTACTGCAAGAGAGAGCCCATTGAAATTCAGCTTAAAATCAAGGCACTTTTGTTTATGCCTGGTTCATCATGGCGGAGTTGGTCCGTTATTATGATAGTTGTACAGTTTTGGTCATGGTATCCTGCAGTCCAGTTCCCATTCCCTACCATCCTCCACCCCCATCTGCCCCTGTCGTTATGTCGCGGCGCCTCCACCCTGGGTTGGCTGCCGGTCGTTGTTGTACTGATACAATGCGTGTAATAGCGAATCCATCGTGGTGTGATTGTTTAGGAGAGCGGGGAGAGAAGGCTACGGCAACAGTTAGTGGCGGTCGCGGGAAGCACACTTCGGGGACAAACATACCGGATAATGGATGGCCTAGGGTCGCTGCGAGTGTAGCCTGTAGGTGCGAGAGTCAGCAAGGTTTCTCACGGTGGGGATGCCATCGTCGCCGTTGACATACCAAGGTAGAGGATCAGAGGCAGATAGCCACTGCTATGGGTTAGCATCCTGTATCCCGGGGCTGTCAAATCAACCCCCACGTACTAGTGAATGGCAACACGCGAGATCTCAATGATCTTGCCAATGCGCTCCTGTTCCTAGTATGTTAACCACCACTATGCCAGCATTGAAGAGCTCCGAATACGAACGAACCTTGGACTCTTCGGAAAGGGCGAACATATTGAAGGGCGATTCCTCGGAATGTCGGGGCTGTGTATCCTGTCAGAGTGCCGCTTAAAGTGTCGGGGTGCGAGGAGATGTACCTACTATTTCGTGGGGAACCGTGATGTGGGCGATGGGTCTCGATGGTGGGCAACTCGTCCTGGGTCTTGGGTGACGATGGATTGCGGCAGAATCGATTTTTGGGCGGTCGCGGGCCAGGCCTTGGCACGGCGACAGTTGCCCCACCCACCTGGGCAGAGCACCCCTGTAAATCGCCTGTGCAAGCTTCGCTACAGAAAACTCCGCCAAGCGTTCAACCACGGTGATACATTCATTGGTGGCCTTCGCGACTTTCGCGACTGGTCAGATTTTATACAAGTTGCATCTCCAAACACAAACCAACAGAACACCGCGGGTATCCGAGATCCTGCCGCCAAAATGTCCAAGCATTGGTAAGCTAGAGATTACATTTCCTTCTCATTAAGAAACTCTACTCACATCTCCAGGGAGCAAAATAAGGATGCGACGGTTTACGTCGGCAACATTGACGAACGCTTCACCCAGGAGCTGCTCTCGGAGCTGATGACCCAGGTCGGCCCCGTGCGCCAGGTTCACATGCCGCAGGATCGCGTCTCGCAAACCCATCAAGGTTACGGTTTCGTCGAATTCGATACCCCCGCCTCAGCCGAGTACGCCTCCAAGGTCCTTAATGGCATCCGCATCTGGGCAAGCCCATCCGCGTCAACAAGGCGAGCGCCGACAAGCAGAAGACGGTCGACATCGGTGCCGAACTGTTCATCAACAACCTCGACCCCCAGGTCGACGAGAAGATTCTCTATGACACCTTCAGCCAGTTCGGCCAGATCCTGCGCCAGCCCAACATCGTGCGTGATGACAACAATATCTCCAAGGGCTACGGGTTCGTCAGCTTCGACTCGTTCGAAGCCAGTGACGCCGCCGTCGCCACCATGAACGGCCAATACCTCCTGAGCAAGTCCATCACAGTCGAATACGCCTACAAAAAAGACGGCAAGGGCGAGCGCCACGGCGACGAAGCCGAGCGCAAGCTCGCCGCCGAGGGCAAAAAACACAACATCGTGCCCGAGCAACAAGTCCTCCCGCCCGCCTTCCACATGTCCGCTTCGTCCGCACAACAAGCCAACGCGCCCCCCACCGGCCCCGCCGTACCCGCCCTCGACCATCCCTCCACCGCCATGCCCCCCATCACCCCCCTCAGCGCCGGCATGCCCTCGCCCGCCCCCTACGGCTCTCTCCCCCCCGGACCCGCAGGCATGGGCGGCCGCCCCGGGCCCCCACCACCCTCCTTCAACACCAGCAGCGGCAGCAACAGCGGCGGTGGCGGCGGTCCCCGCGCACCCATGGTCGGCTCTGCCGGCCTGCCGCCGGCGCCCTCCGGCCTCCCCGCACGCCCACCACCAAGCCACGCCGGCTTCGGCGGCCCCGTCGGCGGCTTCCCCCATCACCCGCCACCACCACCCTCGGGCTTCCCTGCCGGTGGCCCGCCGGGAGGACCGCCTGGTCCGGGCGGCCAGCTGGGGGTGCCGCCCCCGATGTACCCTGGCATGCCGCCGCCGCCGCCCGGCGGGTTTGCGGGTGTTCCGGGAGGTGCTGGTGGTATACCGCCTCCGGGTGCGCCGATCCCCCCCGCCGGGGTTCATGCCGCCGCCGGGTTTGGGGCGGTGCCGCCGCCTGCCGGGTTTTGGGAGGCGTTAGTGTGAGCGGGGACTGCGTGTGTAATACGCGATGGGATGTGGGCTGGGTTTGGGCTGTGCGGCTCATGCACGGGGTTGGGCCCGCCGCGAAAGGGCTACGCGAAGGTGTAAGCGTCAGAGTACTGGCCGGCTGGGGTGCCGAGCCTTGCACGCATCATGCTCCGAGAGCGAGAGTTGGAAAGCGATCGTGGTGTTCGGCGGCGCTGCGGATCACAACATCGGTCTTAGGAAGCCCACCACCCCGAGGTTTTCCTCTCTGCAAGGGTACGAGTACTCTGGGCTATGCGGCCAACGGAACGATGGGTGACAAAGCTTCATAACCCTAAGCTCTAACTAGTTTGAGCGGCCATGGGTATTTTTCAGAATGGGTTAGCGACTACTGCGTCTTACGTGCTCAAAACCAAGGGAGCTAACACCCGCCGCAGTCACACTTAACCTTCATCCCACAGCCCTCTGTTTGCTTGCTCTTCGATTGCTGGCAGGCAGCATGTTCCCTGGCTATGGATGGATTTGGATAGCACCTATCTTTCGCAACGGGGTCGGGTTGAATGAGGGACATGGCTGTGGAATATAGGCCAACATAGATGGAAAAAGAACGGCGAGGGAGACTAAGAATGAGATACCCCATATAAATAACTAAATGTCCATTTTACTGCGCTCCTTTTGTTGTAAAAAAAAGTAAATTTATCATTTTCCCCCTTTCGCAGCCGTCCCAATAATAAATATGTTCCAGAAAATGGCCCAATACCGTCGTCGAGAGCCAGCCATCCATGCTACTTAGGCCTGGCGTTCGTTCCTTGAATCGAC